>JAVTVY010008799.1:0-47450 GCA_036873755.1 Hanleya hanleyi | reverse complement strand
AGCAACCTCCGTGTCTCTTCGGTCACCTCCGTGTCTTTTCGGTGACGTCCGTGACTCTTCGGGCACCTCCGTGTCTCATCGGTGACGTCATCAGTACGAGTAGTAGCGAAAGTGGGCATTTTGAGGCAGTGAAGGAAGGTATTTGGGGTAGAGAGGGACCATCTTTGGTCCGAATGTGTCTAGGGAAGTGTCATGTTGTAGCTCTCGGGGTGTACATCCCGATTTGAGGGATTCCCGCGTCACCTGTGACGTAATCGGTGACGTCATCAGTACGAGTAGTAGCGAAAGTGGGCATTTTAGGGCAGTACAGGAAGGTATTTGGGGTAGAGAGGGACCATCTTTGGTCCGAATGTGTCTAGGGAAGTATCATGTTGTAGCTCTCGGGGTGTACATCCCGATTTGAGGGATGTCCGCGTCATCAGTACGAGTAGTAGCGAAAGTGGGCATTTTGGGGCAGTGAAGGAAGGTATTTGGGGTAGAGATGGACCATACTTGGTCCGAATGCGTCGTGGGAGGTGTCATGTTGTAGCTCTCGGGGTGTACACCCCGATTTGGGGCATGTCCGCAGCATCTGTGACGTCATTGGTGACGTCATCAGTACGAGTAGTAGCGAAAGCGGGTATTTTGGGGCAGTGAAGGAAGGTATTTGGTGTAGAGATGGACCATCCTTGGTCCGAATGCGTCGTGTGAGGTGTCATCTTGTAGCAACGCCCGCCAATACCAAGCTCAATGATTCAACGCCCTGGTGAAATAGCTCAGAAGCTCTGATTTTCTAGATATTCCATGGAATTGTCACTCATTCTTCGAAATGCAGTGACGTCCGTCGTTACGCCTTAACAGACCGGAGAGAGTACAACAACAGCAACAACAACAAGGATGACACATGAGAGAACAACAACAACAAGAAGTTTTTTCATATAGTTTATTCTCCCCAATGTTACATCATACCCACGCTGGGGGAGCCTCGTTGGGTATATTTACAATTCAAGAAGACTCTTGTCCAATCAGAGGCCACCATTTGCATTTGTCATATTCGTTCCTGTCCGTTAGATGTATTCTTGTCCAATCAGAAGTCTCCATTTCAGAAAGTTCCATCTTCGGCCATGTTCACTCTGAACCGTTTATTCTAATCATCGTCGGGCAGGCCAGGATACCGTTGAGGCCACATATCCTCAGATAGTTGTTTGTGCATTCTGAGTATCTATCAGTTCATGGGTGAATACATTCATCCGATGGGAAGATTCCGTAATTTTGTCACGAAGAACGTAACATTGGTGACCCTCTGTACGACCCACTTGGTGTTGGGGCGCTGTTGATAGGCCCATTCCAAGACATCCAATTGGTCCACTTGGTCCAGCACGGGCTCTAGCGACGCCCGGTTAATGATGGTAAACAGTTGGTCAAATACCCGGATGTTACTGCTCGGGTAAAAGTATCGGACTTGGTCTGTCTCCTTATGCTGCAGCACATAACCAAACGCCAGATTCAATTTGAAGGACGTAGCTTGGTCATTGAAGATGGCTTACACGTAGTTGCGTAGACGGGTGAGGCCAGTCAGCCGGAAATTGTAGATATCTTGAATAGGGCGATGACGGAGGAAACAGTGCCGTATCATGGGCCAATGGCGCCGATAGATGTCACTCACTGGATGGGCGTCCTGTAAGAGATCGCTGGGAACATCCACCGCATCTTCCAGAAAATGTTCGTTGTTGTCAGGCGTATGACTGGGAACAGTAATGCTAGGGACCGGCTGGATATCTAGGCTCTTCTGAACTGTGGGTATAGGCGGGCTCTCCGTGATCGCATCACCAGTGGCATTCGTCTCCCCGGGTTCATCTTCAGTGGGTCTGTCCCTCCTGGGTGCCTTTTTAGTGGAAAGTTGTCCCTCTTGCCGTGGTGACGGACCATGAATCAAACGCTCATGCCGTCTTATCTGACTGGGTCGTTTGAAGAGTTGACCACATTCTTCGCATGGACGCTTGGGTGGCCCATGAATTGAACGTTCATGGCGCTGTAAATGATCCGGGCGCTGAACGACAGTGTACATATCGTACAGCTATACCGGGCGGTTCCGGCGTGCTTGGTAGCCTCATGGCGGCGCAAATCGTGCAGGCGAGTGAATGATTTCGAGCACGTAGTACAAGTGAACATCTTGGTGGCTGACAGAGTGTCTGATGAAACGGCCAGGCCGCTTCCCTTTTATAGCAAGCTAGCTGGTGATCTATTTTTAGCACAATCAGTTCAACTTGGACATTCCGTGTCTTTTCGGTGATGTCCGTGACTATTCGGGCACCTCCGTGTCTCTTCGGTAACCTCCGTGTCTTTTGGGCAACCTCCGTGTCTCTTCGGTCACCTCCGTGTCTTTTCGGTGACGTCCGTGACTCTTCGGGCACCTCCGTGTCTCTTCGGTAACCTCCGTGACATCTTCGGTCACCTCCGTGACATCTTCGGTAACCTCCGTGTCTCTTCGGGCACCTCCGTGACATCTTCGGTCACCTCCGTGTCTCTTCGGTCACCTCCGTGTCTATCCGGCTGTTCAGGTGTACCCCGATGTACCCGTATGGAACACACAGCTAAAGGACCCGGATATAAGTACCCGGATGTAGGCGCGGACGTCATTGACAAGAGCCCGGATGTACAAGAACCCGGATGTACCCGGATGTAAAAGTCCCCGGATGTAAAAGTGCCCGGATGTTTACGAATGTTCCACCATTCCGGACTTCTATCAGGTCCATGTCCAGAAGCTCTCATGTCCTGTATGTGAATAGTCATATTGTGTGTGTATGCATGTGTGTATGCGTCTGTGTGTGTGTGTGCGTGTGTGTGTGTATGTGCGTGTATGTGTGTGTGTACATCGTGTATGTGTGTGTATGCGCCTGTGTGTATGCGTGTGTGTCTGTGTGTATGTGTGTGTGTGCGTGTGTGTGTCTGTGTATGCATGTGTGCATGCGTCTGTGTGTGCGTGTGTGTGTGTTTGTGTATGCATGTGTGTATGCGTCTGTGTGTACACGTCTGTGTGTGTAACCACCACCACCACCACCATCACCACTACCACCACCACACACCACCACCACTACCACCACTACCACCACCACCACCGGGCGTTGACGCCCGTCAACGCCACCACCACCACCACCACCATCACCACCACACACCACCACACACCACCACACCACCACCACGACCACCACCAATGGGCACACATACCTGGTGCACTCTGTACCCTATAGCCCGTAGGGCATAGGGTACACCAGGGTGTGGGTGCGATCGGAGCTCTTGGAGCGCAAAGCGTGTGGAGCTCAGAGCTCGGAAGTGACATTTGCATATGACCTCTGTGAGGTCACTTCCGCTTCCGTTCACGTGACCCGAACTGACCTTTGACCCCTGCGCGCAATTTTTACCCGATATTGCTAGCGCGCGCAGGGGTCAAAGGTCAGTTCGGGACACGTGAACGGAAGCGGAAGTGACCTCACAGAGGTCATATGCAAATGTCACTTCCGAGCTCTGAGCTCCACACGCTTTGAGCTCCAAGAGCTCCGATCGCACCAACACCCTGTTGTACCCTATGCCCTACGGGCTATAGGGTGCAGAGTGCACCAGGTATGTGTGCCCAGTGGTGGTGGTCGTGGTGGTGGTGTGGTGGTGTGTGGTGGTGGTGGTGGTGGCGTTGACGGGCGTCAACGCCCGGTGGTGGTGGTGGTAGTGGTGGTGTGTGTTGGTGTGTGGTGGTGGTAGTGGTGGTGGTTGCATACACACACACACGCATACACACACATACATGTGAAAGGTGTCAACCGGGGACGCATGCCACAACCCCCCTAAATGGGGACTTTGTTAATAAGGTACCAAGAGAGAAATGAACCTCAGATTCCAATAAAGGCAATCATAGAGACGCCCACTGGACCTTTGGATCCATCAAATTCTGAAATTTGCCAAAAGTGTTCAAGCTAGTCAAAGTGGGGACGTACACATTTCACACTCGCCGTGAAAGATGCTGCTAAAATGGGGACGCACTTTCGTCAAGTGTAGACTATCCAAGTGGGGACAAATGTTTAAAACCAACCAAATGGAGACATCATCAATACATTTATTATTGCAAATGATATGTAGGCTAAATAGGGACATGTCAAGTGAACATATAACCAATTCTATCACACTTTGCTGTTTTATTACGGGAACAGTAATTGTGGAAAACTTGAACAGTTACGAGAAAGCCGTTAATTTGACATACTACAGCGTAGACAGGGGCTTAGCGATACTGGTATTCGGAAACAAACAAGGTGAATAATTTGCTTCACCGGAAGTGCGCGCGTCTGTCTTCAAATACGCGCGAGTGTTCCTTTCACGGCGAGCGTAGGAACTTAGCTGTTTTCTAAGCAAGCTCGGCAGGGATGGCATTTAGGTGTCTAGGATTAAAGACCCTAAAACGAGGGAATATTCGATGCCGCCGTTTACGTGGAATGTTCCCAGATGAAGTACGAATGGACTGTCCAAAGAAGGTAGGGATTACTTTACTAATTTAAGAACAATACCCAGTCGACTAAAATCGCGCGCCACAATACGTAATTGAACGGGCATCTCTGCAACTGCATCTCGTTGTTGTTTCACGCGATTTGTGGATACTAGGCTGAAGTTTCTGGTACAGGTCATCAATTTTGATTGAGGAAATATATATATGTGTTTGGAATTGACAGTAAGAATGCATTCGCATTGTTGCAGGCAGGATACAATTTCCGCCCCCAGTTAGCATGCTGTTTGAAGTATGTTGATGTACACGATGAAATAAGTATTGAGCGACATATATTCAGTGCCCAGATAGAGCGGACTCATACAGAAAACCATAGACTTTCAATAGTTTATCTTTTAGCAATTGTTTGGATAACGGCACATAACGATGAAAGTTCATACTCGATCTAAGGCTCTCGCAATCTTGACAAATTAAACTTTCCGGAAAATGTGTAGTATATGCCACATCACGATACAGCGAAATAATACCTTTGGGGGACGTCATGGAAAGACCGTGACATTGTACCCACAATGTCTAGTTGTCGTTGTTGTTTTCCGTCTACCACTTTATCGAATGGCAACGTTGAAGTATCAACAACTGAGTAATAAACTATTCCTCAAGGAAGATTGTTGTTGTTGTTGTCTTCTGGCATTTTCTTCTGATTTGCAGGAACATGGGGACAAACAAAATATCTGACTAGGTACGGTACGCCTATTGTTTCGTTTTCGGTTTATGTCCATCAAACAAGTGTTTCAAAGTAAATCAGAAAATTCAACTTACGTTCCGTACAATATTGCCCGCAGTCGAATCGTGTATTGTTCTTTCTTCAGTCTCGTGTTATCTCTCTTCGTTCTTTGTCACGTCACTAACTAATTCATGCGCAAACGGGGCCTGTGTGTATTGAGCAGATTTTTTCTCCACGGAGCGGGAAACACACGCATACACCTCGCGCTTGAATTTTGCTGCCTAAATGTGGACGTATACCGTTTTTGCCTCAATTCGCTAGAGAGTTCCAAAAACAGGCTTGGCTGCACGTTTCAAGCCTTAAGTCAAACGGGGACGTCCCCGTTTGGAGGGGGGTCCCCATTTGAAAGGTGTGTATTCATGTCAATGTCCCCATTTGACACCTTTCACAAACGCACACACATACACGCACACACACACACACACACACACATACGTGTAAAGGCTCCCAACTGGGGACTTCTGACTGTACACCTACAACTGGGGACTCTATGAAATAAGCTTTTTATCAGTTATTTGTTGTTATAATCATCTTCCAATGGATATAAGGATGAGTGTCAGCTGTTCGAAAAATCTCCAATCATGACATGTGAATTTTTACAATAAAATTTAATATCGGACACACTTCACAAACATGCTCACAACTGAGAACTTCACACACTAGTCGTATACACAAAACACGTTGAAAATTCCAACTGGGGACTTTGCAATTTCGAGGGTTTTTGGGGTCAGATAACCCTCTGAAGCCAGATTAAATAAAGATACAACTGAGGACTTGGGTTCAGGTCCCCAGTTGTCAATAAGGTCCTCACTTGTAAGGTGTGTATTCACACTCAAGTCCCCACTTGGGAGGAAAGACACACCCACACCCACACACCCACACACCCACACACGCACACACACACACACACACACACACACAGGTAACTCTACCAGGTAGCCGGGTGGAAAAAAGGCCCTTATCTCCTCCAAACGCACTCCATTGCACCTCCGAGTGATCTATAAATAGAACAGGGGTTTTCCCAGAAAATTCCCCGAAAACTTAATCCTGACAGTTTGTGCTTTCTGTACTACTAAACTGGATTACTTCCCTTGACTTTTACTTCCACGAAATTGAGAGACTACTCTATCTCAACAACAACATTCTCATTTCTATGACTCCGTTTTTATTTCTGTGAAAACATGCACCCACCCATGACTTGATCGGCCTGGAGGAGCGCTTCACATAGGTACCCTCCCCGATCCAGTACGCCCAATATGGGCCCACCTCGATCCCAAAACGTCCTTTCCAATGCCCTTTTGCTACTGCGCATGCGGAAAATGACGTCAGTTCCACCCCACACCCATCCAGTTGTACGCTCTCCCACGAATACTTCAAACTGATACCTCACGCGACCCAATCGGACCACTAGGGGTCCACCTCGACCCCAAAACGCCCCTTCGAATACCTCTCGCGCACACTCGTTGACCCTCAAAATAGAAAGGGCAGATTCACTCCCATTGACCTAAACAAATTGCATATCGTGGAGCCACGTGAAGCTGACATCACTTAACCGGTTCACGGAAATGCCCCAGGTTCCGAAAAGGAACGTATTAAAATTTGCATATGGCCTTTTTGACGTCACTACCACTCACGTGACTTGACCCTTTGAAAGAAATAATTCGGTCGCATTGACCTTGGAAATTTGCATGACCTTTGTGCCGTCCCACAATCAGCACGTAGACAAAACCGATTCACGGAGAATGACGTGCGATAAATATCGCACACGTTCGTTGACCCTCAAAATAGAAAGGCTATCATCTACCTCATTGACCTCAAAAATTTGCATATGACCTGTGTGATGTAACTTCCGGTTCCGGTTACGTGACCGGAAGTGACCTTTGACCCCTGCACACCATACCCGGTATTGTGCGCATGGAACCGGAAGTGACGTCACAGAAGTCAGATGCAAATTGTTTAGGTCAATGAGGTAGATAGCCTTTCTATACTACTATCGGAGATATTTCAGTGTCCAATCTATCTTGGTTTAAACGTAGTTTATTTGTCTCGCTGGAATCACGTTATGCTCAATTAAGGCTTATCACGTGTCTTCAAATTGTTCGAGAACAATATATATAGCTCCTTATCTTATGTCATGATAGTCCAATCTATCTTGTCAATATAATCATCTCGGCCATATCACTATCACCCCCAACCCGCATCCTTTAACGCAATGTTCACTTATGAGATCAAGACATGCAACACGAAATATCCAGCTAGGACTCTAGTTTGTGGGGAAAGTTATGTTGACGATTACATTTGTATATATCTATGTCAGAGGTCAATGTCAAAACGAGGCTGGATCGGAACTGGCGACAGCGGGTTGAAACTGACACCTCTCATTGAGAAATGTTATCGTATATTCCCAACAGTTCAGTACATGCCCAGCTAAGTTACTTTGTTAATACATTCTACGGACAATTTGCGATCCTGATAATCATTTTGCCAATCAAACTATTTTCTTTTGAAACAGATGAAATTTCGCTTTGGTGGGTCGGAACTGTATCAGTGTTGCAAATTGGTTACCCTTAATTTCAGAAACATGTCAACTTTGATTGGTAAGGGAAGACAACTCTGTCAGGCGCAGATCGCCTCCACTGCTCAACATGGCCGGGGAAATTAACCTAGATTAGATTGGACAGCTGAAAATCAAGCATTTCTGTTCGGGTGACAACATTTGCCAGCATATTAAGTTAATTTCGAATAGTATATCAATACGATGTGCTATTTTATTTTCCCAAAGAAAATGTTTTACTTGCTTCCAATTTGATTTAAAAATGAGGGTTCAATTTGCATTTTCAACCTATACCTTAGCATAGGTTTTCACGAAAAAGCCGAAAGTAGCTCATTTTTAAAAGTTTATAGGTAAAACACCGTTCAGCCAACGATATTTGCCAGCATGGCGTTATACATACCATACCGTGTTCTATCTCATGGTTCTTCATTTGATCTAATTATTACATATCTTCTTGCTTCCATTTCAATTTAAATTTGAGAATTTTTAGAGAAAGACACTATAAGGCGTTCAGCTGGAGTATTTAAGTGGGGGCGGTCCGTGGCTATTAACGCTGAGACCTGGTGACAGGTGACGATACCTGCTGGGCCGATTATACATGGATCACAATTGTGTATTGCACCAGGCGAAGGTTTCATGGGCTGTCTCTTTGATCCTCCCGATAATCAACACCTAATGTATTGTCACATTTCCGTCTTCACGTTTGCCGTAGAATAGATAATCATTAGAGTTTTGTTTTACTCAGAAAGTCGTCAACTTTATGTTTTGTTATATTCTAGGCTGGATATAACCACCTGTTTCCCTTGCTGAGCTAAATCATTTAATAATTAATTTCTTTTAAGACAATTAGTTTATGTTCTAATTCGGATGTATCTTATTTCATTATGTATTAAGTGCATCTGCATATACACTCCCAGGTCATGTGACCTCATTACCATAAATTGGAGCTCTCCGTAAAAGGAGGCGTGTAGTGGATGGGGAGACGGATGTAACTGTAACCTGTGCTTTTGGATAATAGAAATGGTGATTTATTGGATATTTCGTTGTTCCCGAGTTTATTTTCGTCCCTGTTGCGATCATCAGTGAGTTATGTATGCAGGCCCGCATATATCAGTTTGCAAAGGAGGAAGTCGAACAATAGAATCGAAAGCTCTTCTATCATATTGTAGCTTGGGTTCTTGTCATTATTGCGCCTTTGAAAACGGTATGGACAGGAACATCCAGCAGGTTGATTTTCATAATATGATTATGTGATCAACACCAAAAACAATATCGCTCAGCTTCTTTACACCGTTATTCCACCCTGAAAACGTAGACTGTAATAGACTTTATATGAGTATTTGTTGTCAAATACAATGGGTGAACTCCTCTTCCATAATTAGAATGCTGTGATTTATGTTTGTTGACGTAATACTGAAACTGGAACATGGAAGTGTCATTCATTGAAATTCACACGGTATTGATACAACTTTTCTTGAATATGTTCACAAGCATTGTACTATACTGGTAGGTTGAAATGCCCCAATAATCTGTAAGAATACATGTTTAATACAACAAATGTTACATTTCGCTTCAACAAATATATTATTAATATTCATCGGTTTGTGAAGTGCATATTTTGTAAAATTCGTTCACCTAAGTTTTATTGCTTAAATTCAATGTTCAATATCTGCTCCCACTTATGCCTTGTGTGTGTGTGTAACAGGCTTGCCTATAAGATCAGATATTTTATCACAGTTAAATATATTTAAAGATAATACATTGGGAGTTGATTGTACTATTAACGAGTAAGTTGGAGACCCCAATCGACCCCATGCTGGGTAATCTTGAGTCGGGCTCAATACACTGTCGATCATACACCGTTTAAGCGGCAGTCAAAAGCCGGCTGGCATCTGTGTTCAGCCAAGCGTGCAGTAATATACCGCGGCGCCATCTAGCGGCCAGTTAGCAGAAATTACTATCCATATTTCGGTATGTATGGTTATCATAGCAACTGTTAACCAAGCGTTTTATTCCCGGAATTAAGTAGTTGAAGATGAATGACATTGACCTTTGTTACTGCATATTCGGTACTGCATTTCATAACCTGTGCATATTTCAAATTAAAGTACCCTGTTGTTATTCCTAAAAATAATTAAAATTGTTCCCAAAAAAATCTAGATAGTTTGCTTAATGTTATAATAAGGAATATAGGGGAAGACAAGGGCATTCCTGGTGTGGGCCTACAATGCCATACCATTAGGCTATTCCGTCAGACACGGAAGCGAAGAGAGAGTTAGATAATCCGATCTCCCAACCCTTCCGCCACGGACGACGGTTAACTTCTGGCTTGTTCTGGCTGGAGTAAGATAGTTATTGCCCAACAAAAACAGGATTTTTGTGAGGCCACGGGGTTAATCGACCTCATCTCAGTGAAGAATTTCTTTAGAAACTATTCGTTCGTTCTACAACACGTACCTCACATATTTTCCTCCCACGATTAGCCCAATTTCGAGAAGATCCGTTTCATTCTTCGCCTATCAATGCCTGGGCTTTCATTTCATTTGTTTCAACGAAACTACAACTATGTGAAAAAAGAGAAGATTTTTAACTTTGGGGGTCGAATACCCTGTTACCCCAACCAGGACAATTTGTCAGGAATTAACCCTGGACCGTTAGAGGAAGCTCGGACTAAGAGTGAAAACTGGAGGATCGCTGTCCGGCAAAAAAATCCAAAAATGTTAGTATCAAGATGACGTGAACATAGGTGAGCTGTGGAACGTGTACCGTACATAACTAACGCCGTCGCACGGTAGAGGGGAGTAATCCTGCCTGCCAACGCGGAGTCTTCAGTGTGCCATGTTATCTCCCTTCAATCATTTCGACGTCGGGTACGCACTCGCATGTTAACAACTCACGAACCTAATGTTTTGAAAGTCACCATATCTGCCGTGATATTACATCGAAATATTATTTTGCCCTATTGTCATAAGTGTCATATTTTAATTATATTAAAAATCCATGCTAAAATGTAGGCTGCAGGAAGAGCCAAAAAGAAAACAAACGAAAGCCCCATTTCAAACGTCCGTCGACGCTGATTCATGTAACTTTTAACTGTGATAGTTAAACTTTTGTTTGTACAAAAAACAGATTTTTTTGGCAGAATCAAATTATTTTTTGGCTTCACAAACGTACCTGAATTCTGGAGAGTTTTCCTGCCCGAGGGAGGTCTGAGGGAGTTCTCCTGTCCGAGGGAGTTCTCCTGTCTGAGGGAGTTCTGTATGAACCACTTCTCCTTTATTTTTAAAGCTCGGTAGGGGCCTATAATATATATTTACGAAATTTACGAGAGAGACATGGAACCGGGGAGAGGAGGGCCACCATTTAATCTGTCAACCTCTATAGCCCATTGGACGACGTGATAATTGCACATGCAGTTGGTTTCCATCCCCTCAACTACATAACCATGTATGTTTATACTATGATAACTTTTAGTTGCCGGAAGAACGATTCATATGTCAATTGTGATCTGAATTATGTGAGCCCAAGAATATGATACCACCCATGAATATGCAAGTGTTGGACATAGACTTCTAAAGCCATGATTCCTTACATAATAGCGTAATTTGTCCGATAATAATCCCGAGAGGAAATCTCTCGGGATTCTCAGTGTGGATTAAACTACTGTGCGGGGCGGATTCCTTCCGGGGATGCCTCTGAGATTCTAACGCCGAGCATGGAGCATAAAATAGTAGTAGGCTCGACATGCGCCGAGGTAGACTATATCATCCAATCTATTATGGCTCCTATATTTTAGTTATCGTGACGCATTCAATACGCGAACACATTGTGTTCATAATTGAACTCATGGTGTTCAGATTTTCAACATCTGTTTGTAACATTATTGAACGCGTGACGCGTAAACCAGTACAATATAACAACCCTTCAACTTTTGTAATATGTACACGTTATCGACCTAGGAAAACATATTATTCTAGTTAAAAAATAAATAAATATAAATACATAAAATATTCATGAATAGCGTTGATTTCTTTATCCGTTTGGGGGTTATATTTAATATTTTACAGTGTTGATACAACATAAAGCAGATCAAGAGATTAAACGTTCAGTACCGGTATTCAGTAAAATGCAGGCTTCAATTAAATTCGTGTTGTGCTTCGTGCTGGTTGCAGGTCAATGAAGATTCGCGCACAGTGCAATATTATAAGTGTCCATCCATTCAAATAGTCTGTTGTGCCGAACTATTTACCTGATTTGAACTGCCTTGAGGGAAAAATCACCACGTTTATGGAGCGAAGTGTGCGTTTAATGACTACTTAAAGGGTGTTCTATTAATTCCTTTACAGTATCAAGAAATCAATTCGCTGGCAATAAAATATGAACTCCTCGTTCTTTTTTTTATCTATCCTTCTTATTTTATCAAACCGATTCATCTAGGAAGTCGGTAAAAACAGGTAAGTACTGTATGTTCCCTAATTAACTGCATGTCTTGCATAAAAGAGGAGATCGACAATATAGCTGATGTCTTGTGCAACACAGCGTTGGCAGATAAGAGGGTGTATAGAGAACAGGTTGATATAATTCAGGGTCATAGGTCAAGCTGTATAATTGCATACAAAACACGAAACGCTGCCGGCTTTCATTTTTTGCTCGGTGTAATGTTTTTATCGTACAATTATAAATTCCCGTGTGAAACAAACTAGAAAATCAACTAAATCTGCCGCTAAATAGTTGACCTCTTGTTGATGATATCTTCTTGATGAACCTCGGTGATCCCGCCACGGATGATAAACGGCCTCCGGTCATTCGCAAATTATTTCAAACATCCCTAGCCACATGTAATAACACGCCTCTAGCCATTGGTAAACCAGGATTATATTCATTCCGTAACTGAAAACCCTTAATAAAGTTTAACGATCACTCTCCGATCTCTTTTATCGACTATTAAAGGGACGTAACTTCCCACACCTTAAGCGTGAAGAGAATCATCAGACAAAAATCTCGTAAGCAATACGTTTGGCAGACCCCGGAAATACCAAATCTCATAGCGGCTTGACACGAAGCCAGAATCCGCGACATTTTAGCACGCGACATTTCAGTAAGCGACATTTCGGCACGCGACAGTTTAGCATGCGACATTTCGACAACTTTTTTTTGACATCTGCATTTAGCTTAATAAGACCTATAATTGAACAAAAAACTATATAACTTGTTTTGAGATACATGTTCATAATGTACAGAGCTGCATGGAAGATTTTACGGAGATATAATTTAGATAATTTAGTAATTCCCAATTAATCAGACTAACAGATACGTATATGTATAAGATCACACTGAGTGAGGGTAACGAATATATTACCATACTTAAATGGCAAAACATGTTCGTTGCATAGTTTTGATACGGGTATGTCTAAATTATATCATGTAACATGCATATGTGTTTTCTTTCTTTTCTGTTTTGACTCACTTAATTTTGATTAAATTTCGACATCTGGGCAATCATTACACAATTCTACATCTTGATATGATATATATGCCTATATGCCGGTATGTATGTTAGGAAAATCTTAATTGTTATCATATTTTGGCATTTGAAATAAGTTGCCGATATGTTGCGTGTCAAAATGTAGTACCCATGCACCACTTTGTGCCGAAATGTCCTATTGGATTATCTGTGATTGAAGCACATTCATGGACGATACACGATCAGTTTTATTATTACCCCCTCTGTCAAAATTGGTCTTGGGGTAGGCCTATTGTCGGCATCATGTACGTCTGTCCGTCCGTTTCTGTTTTTTTTCATGAACACCATATCCAACTCTCTAAAAAAGTTGAGTGAAATTTCACTCAAGTAAGAGTGGAAATTGATCCCACTCAATACTTGAGTGAGATTTTCATTCAACTTGAGTTACTTTTCACTCAACTTGAGTTAAATGCACTCAACTTGAGTGACATTCACTCAAGCATAAGAGTGGAAATTGATCCCACTCAAGTTGAGTGAACTTGAGTGGTTTTAACTCAAGTTGAGTGAAAAGTAGCTCAAGTTGAGTGAAAAGTAACTCAAGTTTGAGTGAACAAGTACATTTCACTCAAACTTGAGTGGAATAGTTCACTCAAGTTTTTTTAGAGAGAAAGAACACCAAACGTACACCATACATGCATATGATCACAGACCTAAAGCATATTGGAAGTCAGTGCGATTGACCTTTTCACTGAGTCAACAGGTCAAATTATATCAGTTTGTCACCATTACTGGTTACCACCAAATCTCGACACACATCTACTAAAAATGGGCTTTGCATGGGTATTGTCATCACGTACAATATCAAGAAGGACGATGTCTGGAAGAGTGGATGAGTAGGATTTAACGTCGTTTTCAACATTTTTCAGTCTTATCACGACGGGGCCTGCATGTGCCAGAACACGAAGAGTGTCCACAGTTCCTATTATCCTGGACACTGATCAGCCCCAAACTTGGTTCACACATGCATGTAGTCGCGGGATAGTAATGAAAATCTTTCAGATGAACCCATCTTTTCTGGACCTCGATGCCAAAGTTGGTCCATTTGTCATCAAATGATTTTTCCGCTATATCTCTACAGAAGGCAAGGCCAAGGCTTTCTGAACGTGTACCAGTCACTCATCTTGTCATGGACTACAACTAGGCTTTGGGCTAGAGCCATCCTGTACGTATGTCCGTCTGTCTGTTTTTTTTCTTCTAAACTATATTCAAGTATGACTGTCTAGGAGCCTCAAAACAGAAGCGTATATTGAGCATATTGATAACAAATTGCATGCTTAGTGTCACTAATTGCTTGTTCCTTAACCATAACCTTATTTAATTACACCCAAGTCCGATGGGTTCTCAGTACTTTGCATGCTTCATGTTACTCTACGCATGGCTGTTTCCTATTCATCATCCTCCCAAGCCATGTTCATCTCTGGTCTCTTCGACTGCTCAGACGAATCCAGGTATACGTGGCTCATTCGACAAGTATACTAGTCCAAGCTTCCTCTAACCCGTCCGCCACGAACGCCGGGAAACTTATGACAGATTGTGCTCAAGATCGATTATATTCCCCACATAGGTGGTCCAGAAATAATAGCCTAGATTCTGATATGAAAGGTACACCTTTGTGACCCCAGAGAAATAAATATTAATATACAATAAAACACGTGATTAATTTATCGCTCTGTCAAATAATGGTTTGGCTATCTACCAGCTATAAAAGCACGACTGTTCAAATAATTACATTTCACTTGTCCACATCGAGGGTTAGATCTCTGACACTCATAAAATATCATCTCGCCAATCTGACCGAGATACGTATCATTATCATCAGTCAAAGCAATTTGAGATCGTCTCCTGTCGCCACAGCTGTAATCTATTTGAGGGCATCCCCTGCCGCTACATCTGCAAACTACTGGAAGCGATATGTTGCTACGACTGGAATATACGAGGAGCCATCGTGTTCGTCAACAGCTTCAATCCCTGGGGAACTCATATGGCAACTCCGGGAATCCAGGAGAAGCCATACAGTCACAGCTGATGGGCCAACTGGTGTCGTGATGTAGGGAATGCAGCTGGAGTATCTGATGGGCTAGCTCATGTTCAGATGTAGGAGATGCAGCTGAATTGTCTGAAGGGATATCTCATGCCCAGATTATAATTTGTGGGAAGTTTCGACGGAAAGTGGGCTTGTATGGGGCGCCGGCATTCCCGGGTGAAATTATATAAACCTCCCAGAAAACTCCGGTCCAGCCAGTGGTTTTCTCTGGACTTGAAATAGATGACAACAACAACAACAGATTTCTGATGATATATAGTTTTTACTATATGCATTTTCGTACCAGGTACTGGTCATATGCCGGTGGTGGTAGGACAGTATGATAGTATAAACTGTAATTTGAACACGGCAGACATTTTCTCTTTTACTAGTATTCTTTCCTGTTTCATCAAATGCTCATAAAAGTTATGACAATGAAATTGGTTAACTGTATCCAAACTAAAACATGCACATCAGACTTTGGGATTACAAAGTACGATTTCAGTGCAATTACATAACCATGCAACATTGAACCATACAGTCTGAAGTTTCTCCGTTTCTCACAAATAGATGTGTAAATAGATGTTTACAATACCTGACCTTGGTCATGAAATGGAATCTCGGAAATAGCTTTGTCAAAACAAGTGGCACTGGAAATTAAACACATTTGAAATACGACTTCTAATTTGCATGCACAAATTGCTGGGACAAGTATGGTAGCTAAGAAATCTTCCTTTACGTGAAAGTATGGTAGCTAAGAAATCAGCATTTCACATATCTTCCACCAACGAGAGTTCATTCGTCTCAAGTTACAAAATGCATAATTCATTAAAATGATATCCAAAGTTCATAGAACAGTCCGTATTCATAGCTGAGTTTATCCGCAATATCACTCAAATATCCAATTATCCTAGTCCATGTTTATAGCGTAAGGTCATAATTCCATAGTCATCAAAATTGATCGACTCAAATACTCCAAAGTAGTAAGAGAGGGAGAGTTAAAACACACCGAGTTCGCGGTGCTATTACTTAAATACTAGAGAAACGCCGCCATCTTGGTGCGGTGCGGGCGTGAGAGAGGGAGAGTTCCAAAACACCGAGTTCGCGGTGCTATTACTTCGCCGCGTTGGTGCGGTGTCGGCCCGGTGTTGCCACGGGCGCCGTTCGTCGACGAATCGGCGACGCGTGACTAATGCGGTACGCCCGCAGGCACGGTGGTGTAGGCGTAGGACGGCGTCGATTCACCGACCCGCGTCTATAGCCTGATGGGGAGATGCGCTGTTCGAGGCTATCGTTTATATTTATATATATATATATATATATTGGTTGTACCTATAGCTAGCGGGACTACTGGTGAAAACTCGAACAATGTGAACATTAGAAGAAAGACTGAAAGACTGTCTATTTCGTCATTCATATATGGGACTACATAACGTTAAACATTTTTTCCTAATCCTTCACGCTATTAATGGGAGAAGGCTTCGTGTAATAAGTGAGACTTACCGCTGATGTCGTTGTACACCGACTTGTGTATACCGTTATTAAATGTAAGACTGGCCGATCTCGCTTAAAATCAAAATCGGCTACCTGAATTTCGCCTATTTGTTCGGGTATTCCCCCGAGCTACGTCGCATGACGCCACAGCCA
Organism: Hanleya hanleyi; assembly: GCA_036873755.1. NCBI lineage: Eukaryota > Metazoa > Mollusca > Polyplacophora > Lepidopleurida > Hanleyidae > Hanleya > Hanleya hanleyi. The sequence continues at coordinate 30,450 of JAVTVY010008799.1, read as the reverse complement.
ATGGTGAACGGTTGCACAATCCCGACGATATGTTGCGCAATTCAACTGATTTTACTATCATCTAATATATAGAGCGAAGAATTTCCATGACGTATAATCAATATGACAGCAATGAGAAAATAATCATGACAGCAATGAGAAAAAATTCTACCGAATCAACGAGATTATTCAATATTCTGCAACATTGATTGAATGCCACATTTTCATGTAAAACCTATTCCCCTACTTACTCATTCTGTCAGTTGTATTAAATGTTTTCAGTTTATATCGTCACATTTTGTATGCGTTTTCAATACTACTAGCGCATACCCGTATTCTACTAAAGCAATTTGTCAATCGAATACTGTATGCAATGTTTACAGCTTATAAAACTCGTCAGTCTCCTCGGCTTCAGCGATAATGACGTCAGCAAATGAGCTAACAGACATATATCCTGTTGTCTGGAACATGCTTTTACTCGCTTATTTTTCTATATAACGTCATTCCTAATTCTGTATCGCTGACGTGTATATTTTTCTGGGAAACATTGCGAAAGTCTGCCGACATTGCATTTTTCGACTATTGTTTTTAGTCATCATGTCCTATACGAACATGTAACAATCTGTGACCATCTTACTTTACAGGTAAGGCACTTCAAGTTTGTGACCTGAGCATATTATGTCAACCTGTACCCTTGGTATGTTCACGTTTGTCTATGACAATACCAAAGCAATCTCGGCATAGTCTACGTCACTGTGCTGTGTCAGCGATCATCAAACATTTTTTACCGCGTAAAAATGTCAACTTTATGTCCAATGTAAGAATTAATAGAGCGTGACATACTCTCGTACTCTACACATTTGCGAGTTCAAAGTACGAAAGTCTCGTTAGCGATCTATAATCGACTATAGGCCAAATAACATGAGGGAGAGGTCAACCTCATTAGTTCCGCACGACTGGAATTGAACATGACACTCTGTTCACAGTCTATAGAATCTTGAGACAAGTTTGAAAGCGCTGAACTAGAACTTCCGGGTCACCGACTTAAATATCTTAATAAAGTGGTATAAATTAGCCTTTAAACCTGTACAAGGTGAAAAATAGTGAATAAAACAGCATGACCAGTGTCTTTTTGTTGATAAAATATTTGATGTTATTAATAACGTCAAAGCTTCATGGAGACGCAGCTGGAAACTGGAAATTATCTTCTTCAATCGACTTTGAGTGACAACGAGGATTCCAAAAATGTACATTCCCAATAAAAAACCCTGTAATTCCCCCGACAATCGTCCTAGAGACGAAACTTATACCGTTGTATAGACTGTGTCCGCCATACTTCGTCAAACACCTCTTTACGACATTCCTTGTTGTCATACCTATATCATAACTCTATGAGAGAGATTTGTTGCATTCCTTTAGAAACCGTTGAACGCCTCACTACTGTCGCTTTATCATGCCGGCAGAAGACAATCCTGATTATGTAGATATGTGGATTAAATTTTATCGAGACCAGAGTAGAGCTTACCTAAAGGAGGGAATTTGTGAGATTGGGGGACAGAGAGTGCATTCTCCTCCAAACTCTCCTAATATTGCACAAGGCAACAGTACGGCGAACTCGACTAAGAAATCGCGTACAAGGGAAATGACAGTTGAACTAATTTCACCGGCACAGCAAGTTGTAGAGCAGGCTAAAGCAGAACTCCGTAGACAGCGTCACAAATTAAGCGTGCTAGTGCCAGTAAAGGGAACGCGGAAGTAGGAGGAGGAGGAGGAGGAGGAGGAGGAGGAGAGGGAGGAGGAGTATATACCGTATAATATAAAATGTAGAAAGAAATGATATTTGAATTAATCTACGTTTTGGCAGAGAAGCGTCAACATGACAAACAAGTGTACGGTGTGTCAGAAAACATTATCGCGTCCAGATAACCTGATTAGACATCAACTTATACACCAAAAGGGGATAATAGCAGAACATCCGTCTAAACGTAATCGCGAGACGTCATCTATGACTCTTTCAAGAGCATCACAACATCCATTTACTATGATCGTCAGCGGCCCGACTGGTTGTGGGAAGACATCATGGGTAATGAAATTTTTGGAATGTGCTAATATCGATCCCTCTCCAACACGCATCGTATGGTGTTACAGTCAATGGCAGTCAGCCTATGAAGCTACGAGTCTGAAAAATGTAAACTTCCTCTCCGGCATACCCCATGACATAGGCGAAGAGTATTACTTCGACCCCGACCAAACCAACGTTATTGTTCTGGACGATTTGATGGGTGAGGTAAAGCGCGAAGAAAAAGTTGCCGACCTATTCACCAAAGGGTCGCATCACAGAAATTTGTCTGTAATTTATCTGACTCAGAATCTCTTCCCTCAAGGCAAGGCATCTCGGGATATCACGCTAAACTGCCAGTATTTCGTTCTATTCAATAATCCTATTGATACACAGCAAATTAGCACGTTCGGGAGACGAATATTTCCTCGGGATACGACACATTTCATGGCAAAATTTCGCGAAGCCACATCTCGTCCGTACGGATATCTGTTCATCGATTTAAAACCCCATACAGCGGAAAATGACAGGATCTCTACCAATGTAATATCAGGAGTTGATGAACTCGTGAAAGAAGAACAACTGCCACCTCGTCCAGCCCCAATTCATAATCCATCAACTCAAATTCCCATACCATCTCACGATCCAGCATGGTCCGCTAAGAGGAATGAACAGGTGGGAGAGGGATTATATACGAAGACGGATGCACCGTGGTTCAAACGGAATGAAAATGATGACGAGTCCCAGCAGAGGCAGATAATCCATAGGAGCGGGAATGAAATGGAACGGCAAAAGAGAAAATACCCTTCAGATGACGAACTCCTCCATCATGGGGAAAAAGATCTACCTACCCACTTGCGGAAACGGGTCAAATATAACGTGTGGAAAAACATGTTCGGTAAACCTATCGCGAGAGATTGTAGGGTCGAATTTGATGAGAGAAAACAGCGATATACAAGCCAAGGTTACGGCGAGGATGAGTCTGTTGCAAATGCTATGGAGGATTATACTCCAGCGATGATGAAGACCTTACGTCAAAAATACTGCAATCTCCTCGTGAACATACAAAAGCTACAAACCGATTATATTCATAACGAGATCTTGAAAACAACGAGGCGTCTGCAAACGATATACGACATAGACTATGAGGAAGCACTCAGACAGGCGATTGAGATGCGGAAATGCTTATTCGATAAGTTGATTGATGGCGGTGATAGCGAGGACTCCGAATAAAGACCCCAGTAGAAATATTCGTACATAAACATTGAATGGAAGGCTAGATATCGAAATGATACCCACAACAATGGAGATGTATTTCATATAAGCAGTTTCCCCCCATTATTTGCGCAGTGCTATGAGTTGATGAATAAAGCGATTATTTAGTAATCTTCGTATTGCTTTGTCTCTATTTTATACCAGTCATATAATTCCTCCTCCTCCACCACCACCACACACACACAAACACACATCCTCCTCCTCCTCCTCATAAAAGAGTACATAAAAAGACAAGGCTATGATATACTTGACATTTTTTATTTATATAAAGTATAAGTATAAATGCGAATTGTTCCTTTTTCAAGCGATGTCACAGATTTTCCAAGTATATGGTTTCATGTTCTTTGCATGTATAGTCCTCTTACGAGTCGATGGACATAAAAATATATACAATCATTTCACTGGTACTCGTTCACTCTCCATTGTCGTGACCCCGTCTCAGAGTCTATCATATATTCACTCGCGTAACGGATAACGTTCATGGCGTTCTCAACGTCCTCCACACAGTTTTTCAAATTTGACCACATAGTCAGGTCCAAAGTCTGTCCGTCTTTTGTTGGATGGATTTTGTTGCGCCTATTCTCATCCGTCTTCCAGCGACGAACATGAATTTTATCCTGTCCTCGGTAGAAGCTGTAACTCAAGTACACGTCTCCTGACAACGGTAAAGGTTCGGCATTGTCTACGCGTTTCACTACCAGGTCATCGATCGTAACGATATAGTCCGTCAACTTCATCCAACCCTCCCGCGATAAACGTATGGTTTTTATATTGGGCAAAGGGTCGGAGTCGGCTACATCTATACTCTCGGTAATATCTATGCAGGCGTGCCCTTCAGAGGTTCCCACATTAACGAAGACATTGTATCCCAAATGGAACCCAGTCATGAAGATGTATCCAACATCAGCGATAGAAGTTTTCTTAAGTTCAGGCTGTAGCAGTTGGGCTAATGTAATGTTGCCAGTCTCCTGTAGAGCTTCCAGAAACGCATAAAAGGCCTTCGGACCTCGTTTAGGTATTAAGTTCAACAAATGCCGCACTCGACTACTCGTTGTCTTCTCAGCCATAATGTCTTCGTACATTTCCATCGTTAATATCGTATTTCGTCTTAGCGAGTCGCATATTGCGGACACACATGTTATCTTTTTGATGAGAATCAAAAGATTTTTGCGAATTGCTTGTCGGTGGACCTCTTCCATCGTGCTATCGGTGACGCGTTCGAATAGTAGCGACAGTATGATACGTTAAGGCAATTCGTCCTTATATATGAAATATTGAGGTGATAATGACGAATGACTGTCAAATGGACGCATTAATGGAGACTTTCCTATTTTATCGACGTCACTTCCGGTCGACCTAATTTTCGCGTTGACGAGTTCCATGTCCGGTTAAGTAAGTAAACGGAGCGTATTCCGACGCCGAATAGAGGCGAAACTTACGGAGATACGATAAATTCGTATAGGAGCTTTACGGTAGACCCCTGCACGAGGAATACAACGCCGCAAACAGCGTGCGCGTATGCCGCTTATTTCCCGAGAAATCGCCGAATCACGTGACACCGATTATCGTCTAATTGCGGCGAAAGTTACCGTCGGGCGATAAAATTGTATAGGGCCTTTATCGTGCATCTATACGAGAGGAATACGACGCCGTAAGCCGCGAGTCTCTATCAGTCTTAGTTCCCGAGATATCGCGATCGGTAATTTGTAGAAAATTCGACGAAAATCGGCAAAGTCCAAAAAAAAAATTTTTTTTTTTACTCCGAAACAAAATTTGGAGGCTGTAGGGGCATAACTAAGGAACTTACGCATTTCATGCCTCATTTAACCCTGACAACCTAGGAATCCATACGACTTCGGTCCCGAATTAGCCGCCTGCTTTCATTAGTCACGCTCCATCGCTAACTATGGACACGGCCCGCTGAACGGATATAGAACGAATTAGTTTTCATTAGCATCCCCTCGAGCTATCGACGCGGTCCGCTGAACAGACCTACAACCTCGCAACACGTCGACCATCGGCTTCCCGCTTCCCTGTTTTTAATTGTTTTTAATTTGTTTTTTTTGTCCCAGAACTGTCCTCGTATATTGACCTACTTTATTATTTAGTAATCTTCGTATTGCTTTGTCCCTTTTTTATTCTAGTCATATAATTCCCCCTCCAACTCCTCCTCCTCCTCCACCTCCTCATCCTCCTCCTCCACACACACACCCACACACACACACACCTCCTCCTCGGGCAAAAGCGTCTTTAGCACACCATAGCATGGACATCATCAGTCGAACATTGAATAACACGGGACCAACTCTAGAACAAGACTGGTGTTCAGAGAATTTTTTTTCCGAGAACGAGTGTAAATGTTAATAGTTAAAATAGTGAACAATGGCGGTGTTTGGATGTGTACGGATGAGTTGTCTGATTAAGAATTCGCAAAAAAAGCGAATTCAAGGCAATTCCACGCTCGAATCGAAATCCATGTCACCACGGACATCGGCAGCGCTTCTCGAGGAAGCTCGTGTACGGATATGCCGGGAAAACTTACCTTCTATCGCGGGAACAAACTGTTTGAGTTGATTTCCCAGTTTTCAACAACAGTCTCGCCCTAAGAAGGTACCATTTTCGTACACGCAGTAATCGCCTCAGACGTCGTAATGCGCTTTGTTAAATGAGTACGTAGTATGACTGATTTACTTTCCATAACATGGCAATAATTCTCTAAAATGGGGGCTGCACCGATTGTACATTATCGCCTTCTCCTTGGGTGAATAAACATTTGTAGGATTTCATACTATCGGTCGACTTAAGACCGTTTTTCAATATAGAGTTAACTTGTTCGTGGTATTGCATGAACAGTACGAGGGGGTCCGCTTTAGCGTTAAAGCCTAATGTATGTAAGTGTGTAGTCTACACATATCGTATTTCGCTTTCGCGAAATTAGTGCACTCACCGTCGAAGGTCCCACATGCGCGTCGTTTCGAGGGCGATCGTCAGGGGCTCGTGATAGGTGGCTATCGACATTGTTCGAATGAGGCTCCCAACTCGGTTGTCGGATTCGTTCCAATTCGCAGTTCCATAATTTTGTGAGACCGTCCACGAATTCGTCTTCGTCCCAGCTGAAATAGGTACAAATGGGTGTCATACACTTTACGTTAACGAAGCACCTTGGAGTAGAATAGTCATAAGATTCAAATCTGACTTATCCCCCGAAAATTCCTAATATGACTCGCTATAACGTCGTATGACCGTAGTCGCACAACGCGCCTCTCTCTTGGCTATCGAACGGCGTTAGATTCATCGCCGTACCCCACGCCGTTCCGAAGATATGGAGATTTTTCCGAAATTCGTGTAATTCATCTTGTGACGTCACTACGACGTCACCGTGGCGATCCAACGACGCGTTTCTCTCCTGGCTAACCAACGACGTAAGTTTCATCGCAATAGCCCTTCCCGTTCCAGAGATATTGAGATTTTAATGAATTTCAAAAAAATAAAAAAAATAAAAATAAAAATCGAACATTTTTTTTGGTCGAAAACGAAATTTCTAGGCTTTATGTGTACTTTAACAGATTTTACCTATGTATCAAGTATATTTTAATGAAGTTTGAGGGGAAACATATACGTCTCGGGTCAGCGAACCAACCAGTCGTGCGTGACGAAGTATATATCAAACACGACCACAACTGCCCTCGGGCTACAACCGCTCGTGCGTGACGAAGTGTATCCCTGTAACACTCATTATACCTTATATACCTTTTGCAATAAATATCTACGTGATTCGCTTGACTGCTCAGGTCGCATTGAGAATGGTGTCATTAATTGAAAGAGGAAGATTTTGTGGACTTCCAGTTGAGCATAGAATTTGTAGGGTCTGTAATCGTCTTGATGATGGGACACACTTCCTACTAGAGTGCACCGGATTTCAGTCGGAGCGACTGTCACTGTTTAATACAATAAGGCCTATCTTCCCATGCTAATATTGGCGTATTAAAGCTTCTTATAACCTGTCCTGTGCAAACTGCGATAAACGCTATGGCGGAATATATTCACAAATGTGAAGCTATGAGTAAACCATTGTAATATGTATTCACTTTGATAATTTCTCATGCATTTCTATCATCACCTCTGCCGCTATAACCTACAGACTAGACTGGATGCCCGCAATGACTTATATTGGTCTTGATTAACATGGATACTGTAGCATGTATACTTTTATGGTTTTTGTCTTCAGTAAGGAAAATGTGCTTTTTAGTGATATTTGCATGTGCTCTTAATATGTATTGGGGGGCGCCGTTAGCCTTCGGGCATAAAAGTGTAATAAAACTATCTTATCTTATCTACACGTTCTGATCATGATTAAAGCGTGTTTGGACTTGCTTGATACGCACGGTGGGAATGTCCGGAGGACTGGTATGGTATAATATCACCTAGATATGTAATAAATCATTCATCGTCTTGTATGCCCGAGTATCAAAGGCATCATAAGGTTATAAACCCCGCTGCTAGTTGGCAGACTTCGCTATGACGTCAGGGGGTATGTCGAAATCGGTATCGCCACTGACCTCTATTTCACGGTTCCGGTGAGTGAGAGATCTTAGTCGACAAAGGGGTTCACCTTAGATTGAATTAAGCCGCGGAGGATGTCCGTTTGGATACTCTGCCTATATAAATAAGGAAATGTCCTATACCCATGTATGGAAAAACTCCACATAGTATAATTCTAGCAACCTATGAGGAAAAACAAAAAATGTGCTGAAAAGCTTACCGATAATAATCGCTTGAAGGTAGTCCTCAGTTCATCCTCTTACTGTGCGTATGTCTTTTCGACGCTGTCACAACAAGCTATTTTATATTAAGAAAAAGTTGTTAACAACCTCCCTAAATATACCACTAGTTGAGTCTAAAAATAGAACTAATGTCACAGTCAAATGGCAAATAGATGATTCATGAACACCGCGAGGAATTTATCACGAGTGTGGAAGATGAGTGTGAGTAATAATTTAAAATCATTCGTGCGAGACGTAGTATCGTTTTATAATAGAGTCAAACTACCACTAGTTGAGTCTAAAAATAGAACTAATGTCACCGTCAAATGGCAAATAGATGATTCATGAACACCGCGAGGAATTTATCACGAGTGTGGAAGATGAGTGTGAGTAATAATTTAAAATCATTCGTGCGAGACGTAGTATCGTTTTATAATAGTCAAACAAGGGCATATATGTCCTCCGGCTATAGACACGGTTGGGTGAACAGATATGGAACGCCGCCTGCTTTCATTAGTCACGCTCCACCGATCTACTTCATCGGCTTCCCGGCTTCCCTGTTTCAGAATTGTCCTTATATATATATTTTTTTTTTTTTCTAACTATAGAATACGAGTATATTCTTAGTTTGATTGATTACCAGACGTGTAAGATGAGACGTCGAGTGGCGCGGAACGTAATCACCGTGTTCTATACGAAAAATTCCTGAATTAGCCGCGGGCTTTCATTAGTCACGCTCCATCGTTAACTATAGACACGGACCGCTGAACGGATATGGAACACCGCGCACGCTTCTCACGCTATAGCCACGGTTCGGTGAACACCGCACCTCCGGGTTATAGCTCTATATATAGACGATGAACACCGCGAGGAATCTATCACGAGTGTGGAAGATGAGTGACAGTAATAATTAAAAATCATTCGTGCGAGACGTAGTATCGTTTTATAATAGTCAAACAAGGCCATATATGTCCTCCGGCTATGGACACGGTTGGGTGAACAGACGATGAACATCGCAAACACTCCTCTAGCTATAGCTAACATTGAACCATGTGGTGTGCACATGCACCTGTGTCATGTGTATCGGTATTCTCAACGTGAGTGGTGAAATGCGAGTTTTCTGTCCATTTATAAGAGCGTTCCTTCACATACGTAACTCTTATAATATGACATCAGTAAACGATGAATCTCGCGAGCACCGCCATCCTGGTCAAACATATATTTATATATCCCATAGAGCTCGACATTTCCACAGATCGACCGCATTCTCACATCATCGCGTTTATTATACCGTATAGACGAGTCTTGAAGGTTCGTCGATAGGCTATAATTACACCGTGAGTCACGCGAACACCGCGAACCGGGGGTCGGTCGACGATTATATCCTCGGGCGAGTTTCGTAAATAGCCGACCTAGAACACCGCATTAGTCACGGTCCGCCGGCGAACCGGGTCGACCGGCACGCGATGGATGGCGGACCACCCGCGCGGTGTCACCGTCCGATGAACACCGCATTCCTCGGGGGGGGGCTAGCTATAGGTACAACCAATATATATATATATATATATATAAATATAAACGATAGCCTCGAACAGCGCATCTCCCCATCAGGCTATAGACGCGGGCCGGTGAATCGACGCCGTCCTACGCCTACACCACCGTGCCTGCGGGCGTACCGCATTAGTCACGCGTCGCCGATTCGTCGACGAACGGCGCCCGCGGCAACACCGGGCCGACACCGCACCAACGCGGCGAAGTAATAGCACCGCGAACTCGGTGTTTTGGAACTCTCCCTCTCTCACGCCCGCACCGCACCAAGATGGCGGCGTTTCTCTAGTATTTAAGTAATAGCACCGCGAACTCGGTGTTTTTTAACTCTCCCTCTCTTACTACTCTCCAAATATCTTATACAACACGCCAGTCACATCGCGAGTGTGACCAAAATAATTGCCTGAAAACATTCCAAGTACCCCAGCCGCGACACAAAAACATTACACAAAAAAAAACAATCTGCCAAAACATGACACAAAAAGAAAACAATTCGCCAAAACACTATACATAGAAAGCAAAGCAGTTTACCAAACATTACACGTACATGAAAAGCAAAACAAATAACGTTTAACTGTATCAAAATGTCAGAACTCAAACCTGAGCTAATGTCAAGGCAGAATGAAGCTACCAGTTCATTGCAATAAAAATCATTATGTCAGTAGAAAGGAGTCACGTGGTGAAACTCGATCAGTTATGACAAGAGAATTCTGCACAAAATGACAGCACACATTGTCCAATTAACACCACTGCAGGGTATCTTAATATTGATGCAACAAACATATTCAAACACAGACACAATTATCCTGTGGTTATGTCAAACATTTTCCATGGTTATCACCAAGTATTCGACTTCTCCAGCATGGTCAGTGCTAAGTCATACCTTATCCTGAAAGGTTAGCATTAGGATCACTTATGTTACTCATTATGAAAGTTAGAAGTTTCATGGCTGACATGGACACAATATGTACTGCACCTAAGGAAGTTGTCAATACGTGTTAATTGAAACCAATTTGTAATCCAACGTCTTAGACTTATATCTGAAGATCCAAACAATAATAACAAAAATTCAGGATGATACAAAAACAAATAACCACAAATAACCAGGCACATATAGCCTAACCGGAGATTGTAAGGGCTCGTCAGCCGACATAAACCAGGCTCTCATAGCCTTTCAGGATTACATGCTGCAATAATTAGTATGTACATGTACTCAGTGTATCAAGGACCTATCAATATACGCGATAACCTTAGTTTCATTTAGCTCAAATGCGTTAAGTGTTTAGCTTACCAGCTACACTAGCTATTATGAAAACTGATCACGATAAATGTCCTAATAAAAAATAATCATCAATCACTGTGGAACCACATCACAATGTTCTCATCCAAAGTTCAAAGGCTAGATTTACCAATCTTCAAATCACTAAATTTACCAATCACAAAATTGATGCAATCTATCAGTTTCAGCATTGATTTATCAACTTCATTGGGCATGCAGTATTATCGATAATAAACGAAACAAAACGCGCACAATATACGAAAGACGTTAACAGTTCATATAAGGCATTACCATGGCACACACAAGAGAATTGTTCAATAAATGTTACCAATCTGTTTGAGGATTCAGTCCAGAATGTTCCAAGGAAGTTATGAGGAAACAATGTCTCAGAGTTCGTTAGGGCATGACCCATTTCTGTAAACTACAAACCGTTCATCACACGCGCTATTGTCAATCAATGGAAAAGTCACAACGTCAGACAGAAAGTTCGGGGAAGTCCAGGCAGAAAATATATCACAACACAGTCATGTTCAATCACTAGCCAGTAGGCTCTGTTAAGCGAAACGAATCAGACTGTACCTGTAGATACTGTATCCACGGAATGGACTCGTTTCGGAGGTTTCTGGTACATGCTGCCACGTCACCAAGGAAGAGGAGAAACCTGTCGCTGTTATAGGAAGGAACGGTGTTTGGGTGGATCACATCATTGAGATGTCAATTTGGCATACAGTCGTGGACATCAGTTTGGAATTCCGTCCAGTCAGAATTACAAGGCAGTTCCAGGAGCACTCACACGATGAGTTGAACAGGATCGCACATTTCACAATGGCCAACAAACAAGGGCACCAAATGTTTTCGCCAGTCACCGTCTATGTGATTTACCGGTCTGCGATACCTCAGCAGGTGCAAAAAGGAATCAGGGTCCCGTGTCGTCAAACGATGAAGAAACTGCCGGCAGGTCGTCGAAATATGCCAGGCCAACGTAAGGCCGTCCTCGCGGAGGGATGCGAGGCTACCACCACCGGTATCGCCAAAGAAGCTGGAAAACGTAGACGTGGAAATTTTCAGATGCTGTTGTTCACTAATGTTCTTGTTGTATCCGGAAAATTTTCATATTTGCAGCCAAGCTCGCCAATATAATTTGTGGGAAGTTTCGACGGAAATTGGGCTTGTATGGGGCGCCGACATTCTCGGGTGAAATATATAAACCCCGGTCCGGCCAGTGGTTTTCTCTGGACTTAAAATGGATGACAACAACAACAGATTTCTGACGATATATAGTGTTTACTACATGCATTTTCGTACCAGCTTACAACATTTCACGTAGTTTGTGAACTCTATCGGTAGCATCTACTGGTCATGCCGGTGGTGGCAGGACAGTATGATAGTATAAACTGTAATTTGAAATCGCCAGACATTCTCTTTTATACTTTCCTGGGTCATGATGACCTATCAAATGCTCATAAAAGTTATGACAATGAAATTGGTTAACTGTCTCCAAACTAAAACATGCACATCAGACTTTGGGATTACAAAGTACAATTTCAGTGCAATTACATAACCATGCAATATTAAACCATACAGTCTGGAGTTATATAACCGTTTCGCACAAATAGCTGTGTAAATAGATGTTTACAATACCTGACCTAAAAGGTCATGAAATGGAATCTCGGAAATAGCTTTGTCAAAACAAGTGGCACTGGAAATTAATCACATTTAAAATACGACTTCTAGGTTGCATGCTCAAATTGTTGGGACAAGTATGGTGGCTAAGAAATCTACCTTTACGTGAAAGTATGGTAGCTAAGAAATCAACATTTCACAAGATGTAGGAGATGCCGCTGAAGTGTCTGATGGGCTATCTCATGTCCAGATGTAGGAGATGCCGCTGAAGTGTCTGATGGGCTATCTCATGTCCAGATGTAGGAGATGCCGCTGAAGTGTCTGATGGGCTATCTCATGTCCAGATGTAGGAGGTGCCGCTGAAGTGTCTGATGGGCTATCTCATGTCCAGATGTAGGAGATGCAGCTGGTGTAGCATATGGGCTATGTCATGTCCAGATGTAGGAGATGCAGCTGGTGTAGCATATGGGCGATGTCATGCCCAGATGTAGGAGATGCCGCTGAAGTATCTGATGGGCTATGTCATGTCCAGATGTAGGAGATGCGGCTGGTGTAGCATATGGGCTATGTCATGTCCAGATGTAGGAGATGCCGCTGAAGTGTCTGATGGGCTATCTGATGTCCAGATGTAGGAGATGCCGCTGAAGTGTCTGATGGGCTATGTCATGTCCAGATGTAGGAGATGCAGCTGGTGTAGCATATGGGCTATGTCATGTCCAGATATAGGAGTTGCAGGTGAAGAAGCTGCTGATGTCCTAATGTAGAATATGCAACTTGACGGCTCATTCTCGTCGCTAGGGAGATGGGTACATGTACATATAGTGCGAACGCAACTCCCTTTCGCCAGGATTTTCTTTCATATGAATCAGAAGATAAGACCATTCACGATTCATCGTGTCCATATCATCAGAAATATACCGGTGCATCACAACCTATATACGTTGACTGCGAATAATCTTGGAATCCCATAGATAAATTAGGCAAAAAACTTCACAGCATTATGTTTATGTTAATTCATGCCCGAAAATTATTCTTATTTAATGACCTTTCAGCACAACGTGACTTTGATCGCGAAACACTAGATTCGCATTGCATTGTCGCCTGCTGTTGACAGCATCACCGATCATGCCATTCTATAAATAAAGCAGATCTACTTTGAGACTACATATACCAAAATGTGAAGCCTTCTTAGTTCGCTCTACATGACGTCACGAAGAACGGTTTTCGACATACTGTAAACAAAGCCTCGTGTCGGCTTTTGCACAAATTTAGCACGGCACTGGAAAAATTCATTCACGGTATGTAAAAAACATGGTTATGTAGTAGATGGCTGAATTGAGATGACGAGTGGAGCGATTTGATGGCGTTGAATCCTTTTCTCTATAGTTCCACGTGAGCAAATATGACCGACGATTCTTTACAAATTATAACCACTAGACCATGGGGTTACTAATTTGATCGGTTTAATTCCTCGCTTCCTTCTCATTACTCCATACTCTCTATAACCTTCACTTTTATCATTAGTATAGCGTCTAACAACAAATACACCTGCGAGATTATGGTACAAAGCGGATAAAGGGTGACGCGCCTTGAGGATCGGTACGCGAATAAAAGATATGACTAGCTGGTGGTGATACACAGGAGAATTTACACATCTGCACTATACACAAGAATTCGAGGGTTCAGTAATGCAATACTCAGTAGATCGAGGCAATAGTCGTAATCTGTGAGCCATATACCCTCACAAAGGCATGTAATTGAATTGAAGGACAATGGATATTGTATGGAGCATAGCAGAAGAAAAAAACGTGTGCATATGATTCCCTTTTCACACGATGTTCACGTAGTTTTTTGACGTGGTCAAAGGTTTACGAGGTCAAAAGTGTACGAGGTCAATAGTTTACGGGGTCAAAAGTTCATGAGTTCAACAGCGTGCGAGGTCAAATGGCATCACTGCTCCCTGCGCCCTTTCACATGGGGTCTGAGGCGCTCAAATTTTTGCCCTACTTACAGCTGAAGTAACATTTGGAGAGAGAGAAGTAATACATTTAACGTCTCTTTCTGCAATATTTCAGGTATATAACGAGTAAGCGATCGAATATGAGAGAGAGAGAGAGAGAGAGAGAGAGAGTGTTGTTGGTCAGTTATTAATTATGGTATTAATATTCCTATATACTCTCCTCCTACTCCATAGAGATGTCGCGTTCAGCAATATTTCTGCTATATATGAATATTAATATCATAATTCATACCTGACCAACAACAAGCTCCTGTGGTATAGATCGACAAGCGGTTAAACTCTATACAAGGACAGAAACATCTATCAAAAATATAACAGTAAAACGCAAAACGTATGAAAAAATCCGATTCTAAAATTACACTGAACCACATCTAACCATGACGCTTATATAGATATCAGCTCCATGATCTAACCTATCAGTCGCTGTCAAACAACCCACAATCAAATCTCTTACACGACCTTCTTTGTGTGCCCTCTGAAAGCAACCACCATGTCCACACAAATAGCAGAAGGGACCGCGCACTGTAAGCAACCACCATGTCCACACAAATAGCAGAAGGGACTGCGCACTATAAGCAGCCACCATGCCCACACAAATAGCAGAAGGGACTGCGCACTATAAGCAGCCACCATGTCCACACAAATAGCAGAAGGGACTGTGCACTGTAAGCAACCACCATGTCCACACAAATAGCAGAAGAGACTGCGCACTGTAAGCAACCACCATGTCCACACAATTAACAGAACTCAAATAACTTTTCCAGTTTTACTAGGCTCAGGCACTTTATCTCATGATAGGGGATACAGCTGTCAGGGTATCTGATTGGCTAACTTATAGCCTGGGGTAGATGATGCAACTGTCAGGGTATCTGGTGGGCTAGCTCAGGGCCTGTTGCAGAGGATACAGCTGTCAGGGTATCTGATGGACTAACTTATAGCATGGGGTAGATGATGCAACAGTCAGGGTATCTGATGGGCTAGCTCAGGGCCTGTGGCAGAGGATACAGCTGTCAGGGTATCTAATGGGCTAGCCTATGGCCTGTGGTAGAGGATACAGCTATCAGGGTATCTGATGGGCTAACTTATAGCCTGGGGTAGATGATGCAACTGTCAGGGTATCTGATGGGCTAACTTATAGCCTGGGGTAGATGATGCAACAGCCAGGGTATCTGATGGGCTAGCTTATGGCCTGTGGTAGAGGATACATCTGTCAGGGTATCTGATGGGCTAGCTTATGACCTGGGGTAGAGGATACAGCTGTCATGGTATCTGATGGGCTAGCTTATGGCCTGGGGTAGATGATGCAACAGCCAGGGTATCTGATGGGATAGCGCATGGCCTGTGGTAGAGGATACATCTGTCAGGGTATCTGATGGGCTAGCTTATGACCTGTGGTAGAGGATACAGCTATCAGGGTATCTGATGGGCTAGCTTATGGCCTGTGGTAGAGGATACATCTGTCAGGGTATCTGATGGGCTAGTTTATGACCTGGGGTAGAGGATACAGCTGTCATGGAATCTGATGGGCTAGCTTATGGCCTGGGGTAGATGATGCAACAGCCAGGGTATCTGATGGGATAGCGCATGGCCTGTGGTAGAGGATACAGCTGTCAGGGTATCTGGTGGGCTAGCTTATGGCCTGTGGTAGAGGATACAGCTGACGGTATCTAACGAGCTAGCTTATGGCCTGTGGTATAGGATTCAGCTATCAGGGTATCTGGTGGGCTAGCTCATGACCTGTGGTAGAGAATACAGTTGTCAGGGTATCTTATGGGCTAGCTTATGGCCTGCGGTAGGGGATACGGCTGTCAGGGTATCTGATGAGCTATCTTATGGCCTGTGGTAGGGGATACAGCTGTTATTGTATCTGATGGGCTAGTCCATGGCCTGAGGTAGAGGATACAGATGTCAGGTATCTAGATCATGGTCTGTAGTAGAGGATACATCTGTTAGGGTATTTCATGGACTAGATCATTGACTGTGGTGGAGGATACAGCTGCCAGGGTATCTGATGGGCTAGCTTATGGCCTGTGGTAGGGGATACGGCTGTCAGGGTATCTGATGAGCTACCTTATGGCCTGTGGTAGGGGATACAGCTGTTATTGTATCTGGTGGGCTAGTCCATGGCCTGCGGTAGAGGATACAGATGTCAGGTATCTAGATCATGGTCTGTAGTAGAGGATACATCTGTCAGGGTATCTGATGGACTAGATCATTGACTGTGGTGGAGGATACAGCTGCCGCCAGGGTATCTGATGGGATAGCTTATGGCCTGTGGTAGGGGATACAGCGGTCAGATGGTCTGATAGGCTAGCTCATGACCTGTATTAGAGGATACAGCTATTTGGGTATCTGATGACCTAGCTCATGGCATATGTTAGAGGATACAGCTGTTATTGTATCTGATGGGCTACATCATGGCCTATAGTAGAGGATACAGCTGTCAGGGTATCTGGTGGACTGTTTCAAGCCCTGAGACAGGGGATGCAGCTGGAGTAACTGAGGTGTTAGCTAATGCCATAAGAAGATACAGTTACTGTAGCTGATGGGCTAGCTCATGACCTGAGGAAGAAGACACAGCTGGAGTCACTGAAAGGCTTCGCATGCACTGATGTACAGGATACAGTTGTCAGGGTATCTGATTAACTAGTTCATAACCTGTGTTAGAGGATTCAGCTGTTAAGGTATCTGATGAGCAAGCGAGGATACAACTGGAGTTATTAAAGGGTTTCCCATTCCTACCAACAGGCAATATCCCGAATTGAAGCCGACGATAAATGCTTGCCTCATCTATAGCAATAATACAGCTGGAGTCACTGATGGGATTCGCATTCCCGAGGAAGATCATACAGCTGGAGTCACTGATGGTTTTCCCATGCCCTGGTGCAGATGATACAGCTGAAGTCACTGGTGGGCTTCCCATGACATCAGGTAGATGATACAGCTGGAGTCACGGATTGGATTCGCATTCCTGAGGTAGAACATACAGCTGGAGTCACTGATGGATTTCCCATGCCCTGATGCAGATGATACAGCTGGAGTCACTGATAGTCTTCCCATGCCCTGATGCAGATGATACAGTTGGAGTCACTGATGGATTTTCCAAGCCTGATGGACTCTCCATGCCCTGATGTAGAGGATACAGTTGGAGTCACTGATGGACTTCTTCTGCCCTGATGTAGATGATACAGTTGGAGTCACTGACGGACTTCCCATGCCCTGATGTAGATGATACAGTTGGAGTCACTGATGGACTCTCTATGCCCTGATGTAGATGATACAGTTGGAGTCACTGATGGATTTCTCATGTCTTGATGTAGATGATACAGTTGGAGTCACTGATGGACTTCCCATGGCCTGAGGTAGATGATACGGCTGGAATCCCTGGTGGACTTCCCATGCCCTGAGGTAGATGATACAGTCGGAGTCACTGATAGACTTCCCATGCCCTGAGGTAGATGATACAGCTGGAATCACTGGTGGACTTTCCATGCCCTGAGGTAGATGATACCGTTGGAGTCACTGGTGGACTTCCCATGCCCTGATGTAGATGATACAGTTGGATTCACTGATGGACTTCCCATGCTGTGAGGTAGATGATACAGCTGGAATCACTGACGGACTTCCCATGCTCTGAGGTAGATGATACAGCTGGAGTAACTGATGAACTCCTCGTGCCCTGACGTAGATGATACAGTTGGAGTCACTGATGGACTTTCCATGCCCTGAGGTAGATGATACAGTTGGAGTCACTGATGGATTCTCCATGCCCTGATGTAGATGATACAGTTGGAGTCACTGGTGGACTTCTCATGCCCTGATGTAGACGATACAGTTGGAATCACTGATATGCTTCCCATGCCCTGAGGTAGATGATACAGCTGGAATCATTGATGGACTTCCCATGCTCCGAGGTAGATGATACAGTTGGAATCACTGATCGACTTCCCATGCTCTGAGGTAGCTGATACAGCTGGAATCACTGATGGACTTCCCATGCCCTGAGGTAGGTGATACAGCTGGAGTCACTAATGGACTCCTCGTGCCCTGATGTAGATGATACAGTTGGAATCACTGATGGACGTCCCGTGCTCTGGGGCAGATGATACAGCTGGAATCACTGATGGACTTCCCATCCTCTTAGGTAGATGATACAGCTGGAGTCACTGATGGACTTCTCGTGCCCTGATGTAAATGATACAGTTGGAATCACTGATGTCCTTCCCATGCCCTGAAGTAGATGATACAGCTGGAATCACTGATGGAATTCCCATGCTCTGAGGTAGATGATACAGCTGGAATCATTGATGGACTCCTCGTGCCCTGATGTAGATGATACAGCTGGAATCACTGATGGACTTCCCATGCTCTGAGGTAGATGATACAGCTGGAATCACTGATGGACTTCCCATGCCCTGAGGTAGGTGATACATCTGGAGGCACTAATGGACTCCTCGTGCCCTGATGTGGATGATACAGTTGGAATCACTGATGGACTTCCCATGCTCTGGGGTAGATGATACAGCTGGAATCACTGATGGACTTCCTATGCTCTTAGGTAGATGATACAGCTGGAGTCACTGATGGACTTCTCGTGCCCTGATGTAAATGATACAGTTGGAATCACTGATGTGCTTCCCATGCCCTGAGGTAGATGATACAGCTGGAATCACTGATGGACTTCCCATGCTCTGAGGTAACTACAGCTGGAATCACTGATGGACTTCCCATGCTCTGAGGTAGATGATACAGCTGGAATCACTGATATGCTTCCCATGCCCTGAGGTAGATGATACAGCTGGAATCACTGATCGACTTCCCATGCTCTGGGGTAGATGATACAGCTGGAATCATTGATGGAATTCCCATGCTCCGAGGTAGATGATACAGCTGGAATCACTGATGGACTTCCCATGCCCTGAGGTAGGTGATACAGCTGGAGTCACTAATGGACTCCTCGTGCCCTGATGTAGATGATACAGTTGGAATCACTGATGGACTTCCTATGCTCTTAGGTAGATGATACAGCTGGAGTCACTGATGGACTTCTCGTGCCCTGATGTAAATGATACAGTTGGAATCACTGATGTGCTTCCCATGCCCTGAGGTAGATGATACAGCTGGAATCACTAATGGACTTCCCATGCTCTGAGGTAACTACAGCTGGAATCACTGATCGACTTCCCATGCTCTGAGGTAGATGATACAGCTGGAATCACTGATATGCTTCCCATGCCCTGAGGTAGATGATACAGCTGGAATCACTTATCGACTTCCCATGCTCTGGGGTAGATGATACAGTTGGAATCACTGATGTGCTTCCCATGCCCTGAGGTAGATGATACAGCTGGAATCATTGATGGAATTCCCATGCTCCGAGGTAGATGATACAGCTGGAATCACTGATGGACTTCCCATGCCCTGAGGTAGGTGATACAGCTGGAGTCACTAATGGACTCCTCGTGCCCTGATGTAGATGATACAGTTGGAATCACTGATGGACGTCCCATGCTCTGGGGCAGATGATACAGCTGGAATCACTGATGGACTTCCCATGCTCTTAGGTAGATGATACAGCTGGAGTCACTGATGGATTTCTCGTGCCCTGATGTAAATGATACAGTTGGAATCACTGATGTGCTTTCCTGAAGTAGATGATACATGGAATCACTGATGCCCTGAGGTAGATGATACAGCTGGATTCACTGATGGACTTCCCAGGCTCTGAGGTAACTACAGCTGGAATCACTGATGGACTCCTCGTGCCCTGATGTAGATGATACAGCTGGAATCACTGATGGACTTCCCATGCCCTGACGTAGATGATACTGTTGGAGTCACTGGTGCACTTCCCATACCCTGATGTAAATGATACAGTTGGAATCACTGATGTACTTCCCATGCCCTGAGGTAGATGATACAGCTGGAATCACTGATGGACTTCCCATGCCCTGAGGTAGATGATACAGCTGGAATCACTGATGGACTTCCCATGCTCTGCGGTAGATGATACAGTTGAAATCACTGATGTACTTCCCATGCCCTGAGGTAGATGATACAGCTGAAATCACTGATGGACTTCCCATGCTCTGAGGTAGATGATACAGCTGGAATCACTGATGTGCTTCCCATGCCTTGAGGTAGATGATACAGATGGAGGCATTGAGGAACATGCCCTCATGTAGATGATACAGCTGACTGATGACTTCCCATGCCCTGAGGTACATGATACAGCTGGAGTCACTGATGGACTTCTCGTGCCCTGATGTAGATGATACAGTTGGAGGCACTGATGTGCTTCCCATGCCACTGGACTGATGTATGATGATACAGCTGGAATCACTGATGGACTTCCCATGCTCTGAGGTAGATGATACAGCTGGAATCACTGATGGACTCCCATGCCCTGATGTAGATGATACAGCTGGAATCACTGATGGACTTCCCATGCCTGAGGTAGATGATACAGCTGGAATCACTGATGGACGTCCCATGCCCTGAGGTAGGTGATACAGCTGGAGTCACTAATGGACTCCTCGTGCCCTGATGTAGATGATACAGTTGGAATCACTGATGGACTTCCCATGCTCTGGGGTAGATGATACAGCTGGAATTACTGATGTACTTCCCATGCCCTGAGGTACATGATACAGCTGGAGTCACTGATGGACTTCTCGTGCCCTGATGTAAATGATACAGTTGGAATCACTGATGCGCTTCCCATGCCCTGAAGTAGATGATACAGCTGGAATCACTGATGGACTTCCCATGCTCTGAGGTAGATGATACAGCTGGAATCACTGATGGACTCCTCGTGCCCTGATGTAGATGATACAGCTGGAATCACTGATGGACTTCCCATGCTCTGAGGTAGATGATACAGCTGGAATCACTGATGGACGTCCCATGCCCTGAGGTAGGTGATACAGCTGGAGTCACTAATGGACTCCTCGTGCCCTGATGTAGATGATACAGTTGGAATCACTGATGGACTTCCCATGCTCTGGGGTAGATGATACAGCTGGAATTACTGATGTACTTCCCATGCCCTGAGGTAGATGATACAGCTGGAGTCAGTGATGGACTTCTCGTGCCCTGATGTAAATGATACAGTTGGAATCACTGATGTGCTTCCCATGTCCTGAGGTAGATGATACAGCTGGAATCACTGATGGACTCCTCGTGCCCTGATGTAGATGATACAGCTGGAATCACTGATGGACTTCCCATGCCGTGACGTAGATGATACTGTTGGAGTCACTGGTGCACTTCCCATGCCCTGATGTAAATGATAGAGTTGGAATCACTGATGGACTTCCCATGCTCTGAGGTAGATGATACAGCTGGAATCACTGATGTGCTTCCCATGCCCTGAGGTAGATGATACAGCTGGAATCAATGATGGACTTCCCATGCTCTGGGGTAGATGATACAGTTGAATTCACTGATGTACTTCCCATGCCCTGAGGTAGATGATACAGCTGAAATCACTGATGGACTTCCCATGCTCTGAGGTAGATGATACAGCTGGAATCACTGATGTGCTTCCCATGCCCTGAGGTAGATGATACAGATGGAGGCATTGAGGAACTTCCCATGCCCTCATGTAGATGATACAGTTGAAGGCACTGATGGACTTCTCATGCCCTCATGTGGATGATACAGCTGGAGTCACTGATGGACTTCCCATGTCCTCATGTAGATGATACAGTTGGAGGCACTGATGTGCTTCCCATGCCCTCATGTAGATGATACAGCTGGAATTACTGATGGACTTCCCATGCCCTCATGTAGATAATACAGCTGGAATCACTGATGGACTTCCCATGTCCTGAGGTAGATGATACAGCTGGAATTACTGATGTGCGTCCCATGCCCTCATGTAGATGATACAGCTGGAATCACTGATGGACTTCCCATGCCCCGAGGTAGAAGATACAGCTGGAATTACTGATGTACTTCCCATGCCCTGAGGTACATGATACAGCTGGAATCACTGATGGACTTCCCATGCTCTGAGGTAGATGATACACCTGGAATCACTGATGTGCTTCCCATGTCCTGAGGTAGATGATACAGCTGGAATCACTGATGGACTTCCCATGCCCTCATGTAGATGATACAGCTGGAATTACTGATGGACTTCCCATGCCCTGAGGTAGATGATACAGCTGGAATTACTGATGGACTTCCCATGCCCTCATGTAGATAATACAGCTGGTATCACTGATGGACTTCCCATGCCCTGAGGTAGATGATACAGCTGGAATTACTGATGGACTTCCCATGGCCTGAGGTAGAAGAGATACTGATGAGATTCCCATGCCCTGAAACAGGGAATACAGCGGAGGTAACCTATCTCATTCCCTGGATTAACTGGAGTAACTGATAGGCTAAAGTTGATGCCCTGATGTAAGGGATGCAATCGGAGTAATTGATAGGGTAAAGTTGATGCTCTGATGTAAGGGATACAACTGGAGTAACTCCTGGGCTATGTCGTGCCCTTAGTTAGGGAATGGCTGGAGGACTTGATAGGCTATCTGATGGCCGAGGCTAGAGGTTACAGCTGCAGTAACTGATGGACAATTTCATGTCCTAGTCTAGCTGTTACACCTGCAATAAGAAGGGCGTAGGCCATAACCTATTGTTTATAGATATCATGTTACCGTACAGTAACGAATAGTTCCTGTCGCCAATTCAATCCATCGTCATCGTACAACCATTTGATAAGACTAAGTGATGTTTTACGATAATGCAAGCTAACCGAAATTATAATGAGCGTTATATTTGGATAATTTATTGACAGTATGCGTTTATTCATCACTTTGGGCTATTTGTTATTTGCAAAGATATGGAATGTGCTCGAAGCAAACGAATATAGGCTACTGGTAGGCAATGCCTGCAACGAGAACGGTATTGCTGCATGAGTTACTTAACACATTGAACCGTGTCTCGAATGGAAGGTTAAACTGAACACAGTGAAACGTGTTTCGTATGAAAGGTCAGAATGAACACAGTAAACCGTGTCTCGCATGGAAGGTCAGACTGTACACTGTGAACTGTGTCTCGAATGGAACGTTAGATTGAACACAGTGAACCGTGTTTCGAATGGAACGTTAGACTGAAGACAGTGAACCGCGTCTCGAACGGAAGGGCAGACTGAACACAGTGAACCGTGTCTCGAATGGAAGATCACACTGAATACAGTGAACCGTGTCTAGAGGGGAAGGGCAAACTGAATACAGTGAACTGTGTCT
Source organism: Hanleya hanleyi (assembly GCA_036873755.1). NCBI lineage: Eukaryota > Metazoa > Mollusca > Polyplacophora > Lepidopleurida > Hanleyidae > Hanleya > Hanleya hanleyi. The sequence goes on along the minus strand of JAVTVY010008799.1, from coordinate 6,647 downwards.
CGAAAGGAAGGTCAGAATGAACACAGTGAAGAGTGTCTTGAGTGCAAGGGCAAACTGAACACTGAACTGTGTCTCGAATGGAAGGTCAGACTGATGTCAGTGAACTGTGTTTCGTATGGAAGGTCAGACTGAACACAGTGAACCGTGTCTCGCATGGAAGGTCAGAATGTACACAGTGAACCGTTTCTCGAATGGAAGTTCAGACTGAACACAGTGAGTCGTGTCTCGAATGGAAGGTCAGAATGAACACAGTGGACCGTGTTTCGAATGGAAGGTTAAATTGATCCCAGTGAAACGTGTTTCGAATGGAACGTTAGATTGAAAACAGTGAACCGTGTTTCGAATGAAACGTTAGGTTAAAGAGAGTGAACCGCGTTACGAATGGAAGGCCAGATTGAACACAGTGAATCGTGTCTCGAATGGAAGGTCAGAATGAATACAGTGAACCGTGTCTAGAGTGGAAGGGCAAACTGAACACAATGAATTGTGTCTCGAATGGAAGGTCAGAATGAATACAGTGAACCGTGTCTCGAGTGCAAGGGCAAACTGGACACAGGGAACTGTGTCTCGAATGGAAGGTCAGACTGAATACAGTGAAACGTGTCTCGAATGGAAGGTTAAAATGAACACAGTGAACCGTGTATCCAATGGAAGGTTAAACTGGATACAGTGAAACGTGTCTCGAATGGAAGGTTAAAATGATCACAGTGAACCGTGTCTCGAATGGAAGGATAAACTGAATACAGTGAAACCTGTCTCGAATGAAAGGTCAGACTGAACACAGTGAACCGTGTCTCGAATGGGAGGTTAAACTGAACAGTGAAGAGTGTTTCGTATGGAAGTTCAGTATTAACACAGTGAACCGTGTCTCGAATGGAAGGTTAAATTGAATGGAAGGTCAGAATGTAAAACCATATTAAAAAGAGAATATTTTTCTGTCAGCGTTAAATAGTGGACTACACATCCTCGAGAATAGTTAATGCTCTCAATATCCTTCAGACAACAGAATAGAATTGATTACTCTTCGTCACGCCCAACTTCCGTGAAACGTCGGGATGCTCTGCTAAAGCGACAAACATTCATTTCAACTAATAGCCATTCGACATCTTCTATTGTCTTCGAAATTGCGTTTCCCATTTTGATTATGGACCCTTTTAAGCTGTCGGTCTTCATCAAGAACAACAACTAGGAAGATGATCGAACATTTAACTACGACATTATTAAGAGTAATGCGTTGATGGAAAACTTAGAGGAGTATTTTCTAAATGCATATGTTCTCGTTAATGGCTTAACGCCAGTCACGAAAGCAAGAGTGTTTATAGATTTGGTGACAGCTTATATAGAAACTGGCCTAAACAGCTGAATAGCTGAGGAAGCATGGATAGGAATTTGGCAAAGGACAAAGCGAACTATACGGGATAGTGTAATTGTAAATAGATCGTATTTCGTGTAGAGTTGTCTAAATGAGATGAGATGGTGGCGTCATGTCATCAGATATTACCGTTCTAATATCTGTGTGGTCTTACTGTCAAACGTGGAGACTAAAGTAAATATCGTAATTATCACGTCTGTCAGCACATGGTGTTTTTTATCTCTTTATCCAGACACATATTAAGAATTTCACGCATTTCAAATAAACTGGTTGTGTTAATATACGACCGCCCATTATTGTAATAAGGTCGTCATGTAGCCGACCTTTGCGTTTAAAGCACTAAACGGAAAAATCAGTTAACTCGATGTATCCTCAATGTACACACGACGACAAGTATGTTTGTATTATTTCACAGTGTGACCATCTGACTGAAACATACAGAGATTCACTCACAGATAGGCGATACAACATGATCCAATGTGGATTAACCCTGCAGTCCCCTTCACAGAAACGCGAAGTCATTTAGAAAATTATCGGTACATATAGTACACAAGGCAATTTCCTGGATAGCAACTTTTTGTTTGCACGTTGATGGACATTGATGAACTGTCATCCCTATATGCTTTTAAGCCAGGTGGTGGGGGCGGATCCGGTGTTAAAGGAAAGCCTCCCATGTAGGAAAAATGTCTGAATCTCTGAATATTGAGTTGTGGATGTATGGCCTAAATTTCAGGGGAAATCTCTGAATGGTTTTGAGAGTGTACAAGTAGCTATAGGACATTATTCCTGAATGTATGGCCTGAATTTCAGGGGAAATCTCTGAATGGTTTTGAGAGTGTACAAGTAGCTATAGGACATTATTCCTGAATGTATGGCCTGAATTTCAGGGGAAATCTCTGAATGGTTTTGAGAGTGTACAAGTAGCTCTAGGACATTATTCCTGATTTTCTCATGAAAAGTCTTACGAAAAAAGCACATTCTTTCGTTGGACCATATTTCCCGTCACACCGTCTCAACACTGTACCGCCTGAAAGATGAACAACTGTATATAAAAGATAGGACTCATACTGCATAAGGGACAACAGTTGTAATTTTTATTTTATTATCTTTCTTCTGGAGAAAAATACGTTTGAAATTTCTGGTTTAAATATAGGGTAATTTTAAGTCTGAAGATTGTTTTACAATTATTCGTGACAGAGATATGAAACTTAAATGATCGATTTCTTACAGCTGGTGTTACACTAGACAACTGGAATTTGGCCTGCTTATTCCACCAATTAAACAAATTACATATGAATGCATCATCTTCGTTCATTGACTGCATAGTGACATCCAGTTGTGGTTACTTATAACAGAGTGTATTCTATACATGTTATAATCAGAATCCATGTCTCATAAATGATATGCCCTAGTTTGCAAATATTGATCTTTGAAGTTATAGCTTCAATTTTATCTTTTTACCATCATATAGAAAACTTTGATGAACAACGGAGACCGTCACTGATTTTCAGTTGTAGTTGTCTTCCATAAGAAAGGAGTTTTAAGGATCCATGATCTCTAACATGCTTTCAAAATTAACGAAAAAAAAAAATCATTAACAACTGTATATGTTGGTCAAAAAGAATTGATAAATAGATATTTTCACATATAAAAAATTAAGCATTTAAAGCCGTCTGGAGATACTTAGGACTGCATCAGTGGGTAGGGATGTTTATCTAACACAAGGTGATCACTTAATCATGTAATTAACTTTCTTCAAACAAATATTATTGAAAATTATGTCAGATTTAGACTAGGTTATAAGTCATTTAATTAATTTAACAAAGTTTTTACCACGTTTTAGAGATCGGCCTTCTAACTATAATTATTATGGTGCTCAGCCTGATTAAACCAACTAACTGCCCACATTCTAGGAGAAATCTATGTGTCACATATGGCGTGGTTTGGACTGGTAGTGGCGTCATTGGTGACGTCATGGGTAGTACTGAAAGCGCAGATCGGGGTGCGTAAGAGTGGGTTGGCTGTAGAGGCATCTCCCTGTAGGATGAGTATGTGGCTCTCGTGGGGTAGACTAAGGTTAGACTCGTGGTGCAGGCTAAACTTACTAAGGCTAAGAGCTCTTCACTGGTCTCTACGCACTAAACTCAATAGACCCTCAACATGGGATGTCCAGACGCGCATCATGGGGTACACATTTCCGGACACTATAAAAGTTCCACCCTCGGGGTCAACCGTTCATTTGCTTCAAGAACGTGGAGTCCGGTTCAGGATGACGGAGCATCTCGTGCGTGCTTTTCTCAGCCTGACTCCCGAGATCTTCCTCCACGTGTACGATAAGTGCGTGGAGATCATTCTCAGCCTGACTCCCGAGTTCTTCCTCCACGTGTACGATAAGTGCGTGGAGATCATCGAAAACATTGGCGATGTGTGTGACACTGACCCGTCACAACCCAACAGACTGTCAGCGATCGGCGAAAACTCAAACAGGTGCTGAGTGCGAACATGACGGCAACCTGATCCATCTGTGTCACGATGTCTACGTCCGCCGCAGCCCATTCTTTGCTCAACTGATTCGGCTGAAGGGACCCACAATGTATTTCACCCTGAATCCCGATCTATAGTCCGCCTTCGAACAGGCCATGTCGAAAGTGGACGACGTGCTGTTCCAGGACCGGTAACCCTATGTTGGCAGTCAAAGCGGCCTTGCAAGACGCACTGGCAGAGACAAAGGAAGTGATACCTAAAGAGGCCCAGTTATAAATAAATGCTGTTTAACATAAATAAATCAGTCGCCATCAGGACAACTTATATTACACACCCGACAGCTCTTCAGCATACAGTCAGGTGTACACCCTCTATCGGGGTTCCAAGTCATCTACAGCCATCCGTCGATCGCGAGCCCAAGCCTGGTTAAAAACCCAAGAGACCTATAGCCTACATCGAGCTGCTTATCGCCATTTTCCACGGAATCAGGTCATCGTGGGGGGCATGGACTGCCAATGGCAAGACGACTTGGTCAATTTGAGTGCTTTTACTAAACTTAACGACGGCAACCGGTACCTCTTGACCTGCATCGATATTCTATCGAAACACGCCTAGGTTGTGCCCATCCGGACGAAAACGGAAGAGAATCTCATCAACGCATTCAAGCAGATGTTCAAGATCGGGCGCAAACCCTTGTATTTACATACCGTACCGAGGAAGGGACAATTCCCCAACAGACCCTTTCAACAGTTTTTGAAAATTCAAAATCGTCAACCAGATGAAACGGATATAAAGACGCCCCACAGAAATCGGAGTTCAGTCTACGTTCGAACATGGACAGAGGGCGACTGCCGCCGACACTAAATCGAAAAGGACAAGTGACTGCTGTGATCTCGGTCTTAGCTCTGCTGAAGTTGTTGTATGGGAGTGTCTTTTACGACGTGACCACCGTCATCTCGCTACTACGCAGGTCAGGTGGGACACGATATGCTCGCCGACACGGACACATCCCGAGCGACCACCAGGTCCCCACCGGGTAGAGACGTGACCTAGTACTGTACCTAGAACACCACAGATCCAATCCCACCACAGTACCTACTACCCCACAGACCCAACCTGTCACGGTACCAACTACACCGCGGACTTAGGGGAGTACAAGTCATCCACCTCCTAATCGGCTCGTGGGCCCTTACCAGATTTACCACAGTCACGCCAAAGTATACAACTTCAGCCATGGATCCCCGGTGGCAACATCCCTTCAATTGCCTCACCGCGGGTCCGATGGAGTCAGGCAAGATGCATTTTGTCCAGAAGCTCATTCAACAAGCCGACAGCATGATTGCCGTATCTCGAGTCGTGTGGTGTTACGGGAATGACAGGCGGTCTGGGCGACCATGCCCAACGCCACATTTGTAGAAGGATTTCCCACCCTCGCCGACTTGAAACTGAACACGTTGGTCGTCGTCGAAGATCGTCATGATGAAACCGATGGTCTTTATCAAAAGGCAGTCATCATCGGCGGCTCAGCATGATCTACATCGTCCAAAATCTGTTTAGCAAAAGCAAGGGGCATCGGAATATCAATTTAAATGCTCACTGCCTGGTGGTATTTGAAAAAGAGAGGAACAGCATATTTTGCATCTGGTGAGACAAATGTACACTGGGCGAAGGCAGTTTGTGCGAGAGGCCTTGGAAGATGCAATGACCCCTACCACGGGTATATGCTCATGGAAATTTTTTCAGTTACTCTCCGACGGGCGGTGATTCTCTTCGGGTACACCGGCTTCCTCCACCAACCAAACTGACTGTCACCATATGAGTGAAACAACTTTGAGTGTGACATTGAACCGAAATCGTCCCCCCCCCGACCCGAAACAAGTCAATCTCGACCACCTACGACTGCGGACAAGAAAGACTCAATACGTCTACATGCCGAAAAAAGCAGTCACACAAGGACAGTTTCTCAATTGGCGGCAGGTTGGCATTGAACTAGAGCGAGCGTACAAGTGCGTGAACTAAATCCATCCAATGTGGCTTCCTCAGCTTGGATAGGCTGTGATGGAGAGGGTAATAGACGGGTTGACATGCAATAGGCTTGTTGTTGTTGTTGATATCTCTCCCTCTCTCTCTCAACTCATGCGTCATACACTGACTACTCGAAGCAAGAGGATCACGTCAACGCCGCCTGACTTGGTCCGGACCATTGTCTGTCGTGTGCTAGGAATGTGAGATTCGACTCATCTTAAAAGGCAATGTTCTACTGACTTCGGCTGAGAAGGCTGAGTTGGTCAACCACAAGTCAGCTCTCCTTACCGTGGTACAAAAGCGAGCCCCGCAAGCACAGTTGAAAAGGATCTTACAGAAAGGCGGTTTTCTCAGGGCTATCTTAGCGCCTTTAGTTGCTTCTGTGCTAGGCCCCGTGTTGGGTGGACACTTCGTTCGATGAAGGAGCATACGAAAAATGGCCCTGGTGGACCCGCGCCTGGTGCACACCTCACAATCTCCGAATCTGATCCCACCGACGGTGAAAAACGCTGAAAACGCTGAAAACGCTCGATGAGGTCATGAACCAGATTTTACAACGACGGGATTGAAGCGATAGTGGGAAAGTACAACAGTACAGGCGATTCAATCAATTGTACATCACGTTCATGTGCTCCCTCACCTAGACCAACCCCAGTGTCAGTCGCGCAAATCGTAGAGCCAGCGCCACTCGTCCCAAGTCCGCCGTTCCCAGGTGTTCAACCCTCAGCCACACAGTGTGTGGCACACGAAGTCATGAAGAGCCTAC
>JAVTVY010008798.1:0-49115 GCA_036873755.1 Hanleya hanleyi | reverse complement strand
CGGGGAATAGGCTCAAACTATCGATATTTTTTTCTTTGCATATTTCAAAAGTTGAAGAGAAAACCTATCAAGTGTTTCTGTTATTTTCCTTAAAAAATGTTTGCAAACGTGAAATTTTAGCTCTCAAAAATTCACTGTCTGTGGAAGAACTCTGCCCTGTGGAGATTAGCGCGCATTACTCACAGTCGGTGTTATCGCATGCTGTGACTTCGCACCTTGGCTAATTACTTGTCACTGCAATACACACAATTCGCACGCTGGGCTCATTTATTATAATTAGTTGTTTTTCTACTACATTCATGCCAAAGCCGCCATCGTTTACAAAATATTGAACAGGAAATTATATGGTCTATCTCAGTGTTTTCGCGCCACATGACAAAATAAAAAAATACAAACACACTGCTCAGGTGGTCAACCATTTCCGGAAAGTATGTGGTATATGCAGATATATATATTGCAAATTTGCGTAATGTTTTCCATAATATCTCACTTGACATTATATCAACATATCTTACTTGCCAACGCAATCATGGGAATAACACGTTACAAGATTAGTAGGACACGCATGCAGGCAAAAAGAAACTTTGATAAACATTATTACACGACTCCTGCTGTTCGGTCATATATACCTCCGATTCAGTATTACTTCATACTGCATTATCGCATTATATATGCGGCAAATGTAGAAAGTGAGGTATTCATTCAAAATAAATACGTTACGTATTCACCATTGTACATATAATTATAAAAAAATTGTATGCTTTCGCGATAATAGTAAAGTTTTTTAACTCTACACCGAAAATGGCCGCTGCCAGTTTTTCCCGCTTGAGGTCTGTGGACTGACCATTTCCTGTTTTCTTCTCTTTCCTTGAGCTAGACCTTTTTCAGTCGGCAATTAAATCCATGAATGTCCAATTGCCGCAAATCACATCTCTGTACATGCTGTAAGCCTTCTATAGAATGCTCGACGTCTACTTAATCACCCGCGGTGAGGGATTTCGGAAGGCGTGAAAACTGACCAACGGGGCATATTCGTGACTGGTTTTCTACACTTTCTCAAAATATATTGTTCCAAAGTGATTAAAGAACGTTTGGTCTATAATCCCTATATGTTGTGTGAGAATATTGCGTCATTATCATGAAGTAGCGGATAATAATTACAGAATATCATCTGAAAAGTAGATTATTTTTGTTTACGGTCTATATCCGACATCTTTTTTTACACAGCTGGTACATACAAACTTGCTAATAACTTCTCTATTTTTCATCTGATCATGTCAATTTTTGGGGAGCATAATATATACATTACAGTCCGAACGAATGTGTCTTTGTTTTGAAGTTATTGGAACTTGAAATAGACTTTCATTTTGTTTCAAAAAATAAACTTTACAACGCTCTCAAACTTTTTCTAAGAGTTTAAAAAAGAAACTGAGACACACTTGTTTGGTTTGAAAGGTTTATTATCGCCATGTAAAATCTCGGACTCGTTACTTGTAAAATAATAGGTGAAATTAGCGATATAAAAAAGACATTATTTTTATGAAATAACTGTTTTCTAACTGCAACAAAACCGGTGAAATAAACGTAAGAATTAAATTTTTACTTTATTTGGAACGCCCGAATCGTGATCTTTCCAACCATATAAAACATATATATGTATGTGAAGTGGTTGTGATGAAATGAGACAGAATGCACGAGGGTGTCTAGTATCAAGCGCTACCCCGGGCCTCGAGTCCTTAAGAAATCTTTGAACAGTCTAAAACTACACTAACTTTTGGTGATGCTTTCAACGTTGGGTAGGAAAAACTCTCAAATGAAACCAATTTTTTGATGACATTTAGGGTCGATCAGCCCTCTTGAAGAGTTCTGTGACATTTCCCATAAGTACGGTGCCCTGACATTTGTTGACGAGGTGCATGCTGTGGGCCTGTACGGAGATCACGGAGCGGGTGTTGGTGAGCGGGATGGTGTCTTGGACAAGATGGATATCATCACAGGAACTCTTGGTAAGGGAGACAACTCTTCACATCACTTTTGTGTTGGATAGAAATTTTGATGTAAAAAGCAATATCAGCAACATTATCATTTTCCTTCAGAATTGTCTATCTCTTTCTCTATAACATATAGAATACATAATAAATACATCTATATTGAGGTCACACCAATTTTATTTTATGTTTCACGGACGGATTTTATTTATTTTTAAGATTGGGGGTGATAATAAAAATGAAAATAAAACTGGACAGTTTTATCTTTATACTGATTATTGCCTCCAATCTTGGAAAAAAGTATAATCTGCCAGTGTAACAAATAAATTAAAATTGGTGTTAACTAAGCAGCAAATATTTATTGACATTTTATGGCATACGGTAATTAATCTAATTATTCAATAACAGGAAGTGAAATTTCCCACCATGTTATCAGAGGGTGATCAAATCTTTTAGAGGGAGGAAATTGACAAAATTGTCTGAAAGCCATGCAGATAATTTGCTATTCCTTTATCCTCAAGATTTTTGGGAGTGATCATATTCAGTAGAAATTTTGTTTGAAAATTTTAGTTATTAATTTTGATTAGGTGATCAACAGTTGGAATGTTCACTGTAATACATAAATTCAATAGATTAACCCTCTTTTCCTGTGAATCTGATATTAACCCTACCAGGCCTGGGCAATTTGCGGTCTGTCCCAGTCAGTTTAATACTCCTAAGGGTAGAGGGTTGATAACTTTATATATTTGCTCTAGCTCCACAAGAAAATGTAAAAAAAATCCAAGATGGCTATATACCATGAGGACATCACAGTGACGTCATCTTCTCAGAAGCTATTTTTCACGGGACTGACTTAGGCGAATTTTTATTTTTTGATATTTTCTTTCCAAAACTAATACATGATAATAATAATGTAATATGATGGAGAATAATTAGTTTTGGCAAAACAAATTGCTTTTTTGTCATTTTAGGCAAGAAAAATATGAACAAATGGACAGAGAAGACCGAAAAGACAATTTCTGAGACCTCGTGGCCGCCGTTACGAGATTTTCCTTTATCCTTGGCATATTTGTTGAAAAGTCAAATATTTCAGCTCTCTATTTCCTTCGTTACGGAGATGCGATGAAATGTGCTGTATGGGGCTGTTTAATGGCCCCAACCCCCCACACCACATAGTTTAACATTGATGGGTCAAACGTTGTCAAGTATATGTCTATTCGTACAGGCAAAGCATTTGGGAATCTAGGAGGGTATGTGGCCAGTACCGCCCGGACTGTGGATGCAATCCGTAGTTACGCCTCAGGGTTCATCTTCACTACATCATTACCCCCAACTATTCTCTGCGGTGCATTGACCTCTATCGGTGTAAGTCAGTTTGCGTGGAATTTGCTCAATAAACTCATGAAACCGAACACGCTGAAGAAAGTTAGTTTTCAGAATTCTAGTACAGTGGATTTAAATATAGATTGCTGAGATATGAAGTGGTGAGCTAAACAGTATGCAAAAATCATTCCTTGCCATTGGTAAAAATGGTAACCGTCTGTTTGTTCCTGTCGGCTATATTTTTGCTTTGAACGATTTCCTAATTTATTTTCCCTTTTCATTCCCAGGTTGTCAAAGGTGATGAAGGGAGAGAACTCCGGTCCAAACTCCACAGTAATGTGAGGTACCTTAGACAAAGATTGAACGAAGCAGGTCTACCCGCCCGACACTCCCCCAGTCACATCATTCCTATCCATGTACGTAGACTAGTTGTCTCCCATCCTTGTTGTCCATGCCATATCCCCTACTGATGCTAATAATCAACACAAACAACATAACATTCTGTTCTTGAAATTTATATATTTGATTGTAATGATTTTACTTTAAACCTACATCAGTGGGCTTTGGGCTGCATGTTGTGAGTGGACATTGTCATTTCCAGACAGCATAGGATATCGCAGCATCAATATATCATATTTCTCATCAATTTTGAGAGCCAACTAATTCCACTGTGCTCTGAATCTCTAATTTCGCTGCTTCTATAATTTCTTCAAATTCCAGTCTCTCAAGGATTTGAAGCCTTCCCATCTGTCCATCCATTTTGTATGTAAGCTCATGTTATAAGTAACACTGTTGTTGAGGAGGAGATGTTCACAGTATTTAGGGTCTTTATCGGCTAGCAACGTCGGATAACCATAAAGACCCTCATTGTAGAGGCATTAATAGAAATTTCTGCTTTCAGTACAGTATAGTGGTTTGTATACATTTTCACAGGTTGGTGATCCAGCAATGTCGACCAAGATCAGTAATGAACTCATGTCCAAGCACAACATGTACGTCCAAGCCATCAACTACCCGACCGTCGCCCGGGGTGAGGAGAGACTGCGCATCGCTCCCACGCCCCACCACACCGAGCCTATGATGGATTACTTCGTGACATGCCTGATGAACGTATGGGCAGACAACGATCTCGAACTAACACCTCAAGTCTGCCCGTCAGCTTGCGAGTTCTGTCAGAAACCACTGGACGAAGAGGCACTGCTTTCAGAGGAGCTGGTCTGCAACCGCTCCAACTGTACTTATGCCTCCCTCCAGTCGTTTATGGCCATGGCCTAAGGGGAGATAATTTCCAACCCCTATAATGTTTTGGAATTTGCTTAACATGCTACAGCTGCCGTATATATAACCATAATTTCTCCTTGTGCCTTGAATTAAGGTTGATGCATATGCTCAATGATTTTGATTGATCGATTTACTCAGTACAGTAAATGGTACAAGGTTTGTAGGTCTTCTGAAAAGCTCTTAAAACTCCTGGAATATAATTTCCATCCTGGAAAGATCTTGTACTGCTTAAAGGTCCTGGAAAATTAAAATTTTGTGTTTCCAAAGATATTCTCCATTCTGCTGTTAACCTATCTTCAACATTAATTTCTATTACAAACTTGTGGCATATCTCCAGCTACACAAAACATGTTCTTGAACCCAGAGATGATGTGTTAGTAATTGTGTCAAAAATCATAAGATTCAGAGCCTGGAAAATTACATTTATCAACCTGGTAAACTCCTGGAATTTTCCTTCAATTTTAGTGTGTGAACCCCGATATTGCCCAATGGCAGTGCCCTCTGAGTTGGATTGCATTTTAACACCTTGCTGGTATCGAACACAATGGGTCATGTTCATGAGGGTAATGTGTACTTCTCAGAAGATCTAGACTGGTCCAAAAGTCACCAAGATGACAGACAGCTGGGCCAGGCAAAATTTATCAGACATGATCATCCGCGGAGGCTCGAATGCCATTTGACCATCAGTAAACCAATCATAATTATTGAGTATTTCTTCAATTGACTATTTTATGGCTTTAGAATCTATATATATTAGTCGTAAGGCAAGCTGTAGCTGTTAGCAAAAGGGGTTACTATACTGCAGGTTGATATCACAGTGTCCCGAGGGAGATTAAGCTACAAGAAACAGCTTGCAAAAACTGGGAGATTTAAAGAATTTTTCTTTGTCGTCTCTGTTGCAGGAATAAATTCACTCTATGTTTGCCACTTGGAGGTATATCAGTTCATCAGCACCTTTGATGTTACTGGATGCAAGACATTTCTATAGAGACATCCACGTCTCCTTGATCCTAAATCTGGTAACAAACCGACTGCAAATAAAGTGACTATGTCTTCGCATTAATTCTGCAAAATGATAAAATGGCATGTGCATAAATGTTATTTGAATCTAAAAATACATTTACATGTATATGGGAGGACAGTTTGAAAATTAACTGTAAGCTTAATCAGCTTTCAAAAGAAATGGAATGTTAAATGGGAATAATATAATATACTAGCTGAAATAAGCTTAATTGAAAATTATCGGCAAGTTTGAGAGCTATGTTGATGACAAAGAAAAAGGGGAGTAACTTTAATCACCCTCGGGACATGCCCCCTGGTCATTTTATTTCCCTCGAGAATTCACCCTCATCTGTTATGAATAACCTACACATAAGCCGAGAGCTGTACTAGTGTTGGACTAGTTGGAACAGCTTCCACCCATTTGGAGGTTCACCATTGTTCAAAGATGTTAAAACTCCTCAAATGCTATATCTTCTGACTTACACAAATTTTGTTAAGTTTAGATAGCTGGACCGTGCCCAGTAATGGTGCTATTAATGGTGATATTTGTGCTACTTGTTGTGTTTGTCGGCTACGAATGTTCTGTGCCCAGAATGTTCGACTTAAAACAAGTCTATGTTTTTAGACAGAAATTCACTATGTGGAGGTTCTTGTGATGATGTATCTGTTGAAAAATTAGTTATTTGTTAGATCGTCTGTTAAGAAGTATATTTGGTGCACATCAGTTCTCTATAAAAAATTTAAGAAGTGCTTTATATATTATTGTTAGTTGTGCTACTTGAATATATTTTTCAGAGGGTGATATCTCGAGGTAGACTCCACATAATATTATAGATAACCCATTTGTAGGTAATACGTTATAGGCCATGGTGACAGACCAACTCGGGAGTGGTTAATAATGAATTATAGTATGTTATATAGATTTAATTCAGTCGACAGGGTCGTGTACACATATTCTGGAAACCTGAATTGTGTGCTTGTTTACACTCGGTCAAGAGATGTCCATACCGTTAAGTATCAAAGCATTCATTTCCATACTTGGAAGGAAGATTATCTACACTGGTACCAAAACGAGAGCTTTTCCCCAGCTCTGGTAAATTTGAGTAATTACCAAGTGAACAGTCGATCTTCTACATAGCCTATCAAGTAACTGCCATATAAAATATTGTTTGTGACCGTAACCCTGATTCTGTAAGACTATGGATGACTATTCACTTCATACAAACTGGCGAGTTGTACATTCATTCACTAACATCTGTCGTTTTGATGTGTTTCAGTACAACCTGAGAGTTTCCCCAACTCTTTCCAGTGCATGTAATAGCCATCTTCATTTTATCAAGCCAATTTCTACGTTCCCACTTCGAAACTCCCTTGATATATCTGGCCCCCTTCAATGGTCAAAGAACTTATAAATAGACACGAGACGTCACTGACCTCAAAAACATTTGAATTTTGAAATGTGTCCTAGTAGATCGTTAGTGATTGACTGACCTATATAGTGGGCTAATGCAAACACCATATTAAGATGAATGACGCCACCTCTTGAGGGTGATGTCACTCTACTCACAATCGGTGTGAAAGTTCTGAATGGTTCGTCGAACCTTCATACGTGAAATTTACACATCGGATTTTGAAAACTGAAGGGGGTCAGATAAACCAAGGCAGGTTCAAAGTGGGAAATTAGAAACTGACTGGAGATGGTAATAGCTGTTATAATCAAGTGTCACTAAAACCTACTGTGATTGCAGTGTTTGGCAATATCGATGATCCTCTTACAGGTCTATCAGGCCTCAATTTAAGGAGTGCTGATGGTAACCTCTCAACAGGTTACCATGAAATCTACACTGGTAACCTATTGCATAATTATTAACCTATCGTCATATTATTAGTCAAAATTATGGGGACCTGAAAATAGGTTACCACTATTTTTCATATGGCAACCTGAAAACAGGTTACCACCTTAAATTGAGGCCTGTCTATATGGTACAACATTGTCAGAATCTTCAATATCGGGGTAGGTGACCATCCACACTATGTTTTCCCCCAGCCCGAACTCGTAGTTCATGCACTAACATTGAAAAAGCCTTGAAAATGACAATTTTGTATTCAATGTCTGGAAAAATAGAAAATTGTTCTAAAGACCATGAAAACACTTTGAAAATGTAAATCTCTGTTGTCAATTCAATTGTTCATTTGTTGTAGCTCAAAGTTGTACTGTCTTGGTCGGTCAGATGTAAAAAAGAACCACAATCATAGCGATACACTCTTCAATCATCCAAAAGAATTCCCAAGCCAGGGCTTGCTTTTTCACGGGAATCCGAGGATAATGTGTATTGCCAAAACATTGCAATTGATGTGTGTTAAATAGCGACACTTGATTTTGACAGCTATTATGGAAGCTGGAATCTGGTCAAGTTGAAACACTTCAAAATGACTGATGTCCCAGGAGGTTGTGTGGATAAATGTCTCCACAGCCTTACCAGAGAGCAGCCCTGTCACAAACTATCTTTTATATGCTAGTTACTTGAAAGGGACCTAGGTTTATAAAAGTAAAATGACCTATCAACTTGATCAGTTTCAGTCAAATTTACCAGAGCGTGGGGGAAAATATCCTTACTTGTGCCTATTTTTGTACCAGTATGGACAATCCTTCCTCCCATGTACCAGTATGGACAATCCTTCCTCCCATGTATGGAAATTCAATGCGTCTTGCTTAACAAGTAGATACATCTCTTCATCTAGTGTGTTGTTATGCTCTGTTGAGCTAAAAGTAAACATACTCTGTCAAAAATATTATTACGTAATTTATTACGTAAACACAGTCTTGAGATGATTTTTTGTGGATTTTAAGATGAAATCTCAGAAGATTCGAATCGTTCGAAACATTAGCATATACATGGAAAAGAAATCTCGGTTTAAAAAATACACGGGTTGTATCCTGAAAAATATTATAAAAAAGTTTAAGCTTGTCATAAGCTTTTGCTCCTTTTAAAAAATAATACATTTCATGTCTTTCAAAATCATTGTCATGACAGAACTCGAATTAATCAAATTTTAAAGATTTTATACACGATTCTATTTACATGTTGTTTTGTTATTACTTTATATTGAATATATGTAGAAAATTAAAAAAATAACTTTACGGGCCAAATAAAATGACCAAGTGGCATAACACTGGAATTACGTTGTCCTGTTTTCTGTTTGATAAAAGTTTGCAAATGTGATGGATGAAGCTTGACCTTCATGGTAGCATGGCCAAGACCACGAGACGGTCTTTTGATACCAGACTATTTGGCGGGAACCATCTTCGCATACCCAAGTCTATTACTACACGTGTTGCCTTGGCTGATCAGAATACGGTTTGTTGATGTCGTAGCTCTATAAATATTTTGTGGTCCATATTAGGAGAAGTGCAATATGTCCTCTTTACAATTCAAATTGGATTGGCTACTTTAACATGAGGCAACAACCCCTCAGCCAGACAGTTTTAGTCAGTGTATATTGGTACACAATGAATGAAAAATGCATAAGTAAAAGCCTGAAAGATTTGGTTGAATGCAGAAGATGCTTTAGCAGTGGCTTGTAAAAGATTAAAATATGATAAATTCAGTGTGGGATGTTGGATGCATTGAAGGATTATAATAAATATTTTGACATAGCGCGTGCGAAAAATATGGCGGAAGAACAGAATATTCTGAACAAAAAAAAAAGGCTTCAAGCCATTTTGGCTTTGAACCCTAATAATAATGTAAACAATAATAAAAGTCTTTGATAGCAATAACTGTATGAATCCCTGTGTACCTGTTGATTGTCTGTCTCTTTCCATCTGTGATCAAGCAGAGGATGAGGGTGGGTGCATGGATGGCAATCCAAACAGCCTTGTGATATGAATAATATGCATCATGGACATCAAATTGTATATCTGTGAGTTTGAAATTGGTGAAAATCTGGTCAATGGTTGTCCTAAGATCTGTGGTTGGGGTGTGGATTAAGGGAAAGAGCCCATGCTCTTGGAAGAAGTCGTTTATCTTGGTTGTTTCAGCCGAGTCGACAGCAAAGTCATTGTTGAAGTCTCCAAGTATGACAACATTAGTCGCTGAACAGTGGTTCCTTAGTGATGTAGAAAGTCCGCCCAATCAGAGAAACCAGTTCTGTCATTCATCGTA
The DNA here is from genome assembly GCA_036873755.1 of Hanleya hanleyi. Classification (NCBI taxonomy): domain Eukaryota; kingdom Metazoa; phylum Mollusca; class Polyplacophora; order Lepidopleurida; family Hanleyidae; genus Hanleya; species Hanleya hanleyi. The sequence goes on along the minus strand of JAVTVY010008798.1, from coordinate 39,355 downwards.
AGTTTCTTGATGCACTGATGATGTATATCAAATTTTACATCGAGCACTTGAACGGTATCAGAGAGAGATCATTAATGATTTTGCATAAATTAAAGATGGCCGCCTATCCTTCCGGTCATTCAGAGGAACTGATCTTCATTACGAGTGTCTTGATACATCGATGCTGTATACCAAGTTTCATATAGAACACTTAAATGGTATCCGAGATATATATCATTAAAGATTTTGCATAAATTAAAGATGGCCACCAAGATTTCCACCCAATCAGAGAAACCAGTTCTGTCATTCATCACAAGTCTCTTGCTGCATCGATGATGTTTACCAAATTTTATATCGAGCACTTAAACGGTATCAGAGATAGAGATCATTAATGATTTTGCATAAATTAAAAATGGCCGGCCATCCTTCCCGCCTCTCAGAAGAATTGATGTGGTTATTCAGTGCAAGTCAAGTCTCTTGATACATCGATGCTGTATACCAAGTTTCGTATAGAACACTTCAATGGTATCAAAGAAATACATCAGTAAAGATTCTGCATAAATTAAAGATGGCCGCCAAGGCTTTTACCTAATCAGGAAAACTGGTTTGGTCATTCCTTCAAAGTTTCTTGATGTATCGATAATCTCTACAAAGTTTCACACTGAACAGCAAAATGGTTTCCGAGATACACAAGATTCATGGTTTCGCATAAATTAAAGATGGCCGCCAAAGTTTCCACCCAATCGGGCCCAGAATCAATAGGATTCTGGGTAATGAGCATATGAATGTGCACGGCAAGTTTGGTGTGCCTGGGGTAAGTCGTTCTAAAGAAAGCTTGGTAACAAGAAGTTTCATATAGAATACTTCAATGGTATCAAAGAAATACATCATTAAAGATTCTGCATAAATTAAAGATGGCCACCAAGGCTTTCACCTAATCAGGAAAACTGGTTTGGTCATTCCTTCAAAGTTTCTTGATGTATCGATAATCTCTACAAAGTTTCACACTGAACAGCAAAATGGTTTCCAAGATACACAAGATTCATGGTTTCGCATAAATTAAAGATGGCCGCCAAAGTTTCCACCCAATCAGGTCCAGATTCAATAGGGTTCTGGGTCATGAGCATATGGATGTGCACGGCAAGTTTGGTGTGCCTAGGGTAAGTCGTTCTAAAGAAGGCTTGGTAACGATAAAGCTGTGATGGTTTCGCATAAATTAAAGATGGCCGCCAAAGTTTCCAACCAATCGGGTCCAGATTCAATAGGCTTGTGGTTGACCACCCAACAATTCTGTGTACCAAATTTGAAGTCTCTAGAAGCAACGGTTCGGTTTCTAGATCGATCACAAGAATTGTTGACGACCGGACGAACGGACGAACGACCGGACGTACATGCCAACGACAAGACCCCGCAGCCTAATAGGCTGAGGGGTAAAAATCAATACAACCACCGCTTGCCATATTCCATGCACACATCGTCACATCGAAGAAAATCCTCACTGCATGATGTTGGCAAGCTCAGATTTTGATTGGCTATGACATCACATGCATTTACGGTTTGAACAGTTTACCCCTTTCATTATGTCAAGGTAAATGATGGAACGTTGGTGTAGTATTCAGCTTGAAATGTGAAGATGGGACGGAAGCAATCCTTTGAACTTTCTGGAGAAGAACGTTTACCATGAACCATGTGTGAATATGATACCTTATTTGGATACGGTTTGACTATATTGTTTACTGTATTGGTCCAGGTCTGTAATGACAAGGAGCGTTATTTTAAAGATGTTTCTCCCGGATTTGCTAACAGATGTCGTTTGAAATCTGCAAGGGATTTCTATAGCGCTGATGTCAGACATAATATTGCTTTATATTATATCTCAGTTGACTGAGATTGGCCAAGATCCCCGATATGTGAACTGGCTCACAGGGCAAACAGTTCGCCCGGTGACCTCCCCTGATCTTTCTCACTGTGAACACCAGTGATGTTTATCAATAGGAACTGAAAATGTGAAAAATTTGGCAATTCTCTTTTCAGATTTCCCTCAACCTGCTCGCGACCAAAAGAAAAGAACAAATGTGCTTTCGCTGATGAAAATGGGCATACATCTGGAAAGTCCTTAAAACTTCCTGGAATTTAATTGCTAACCCGTAAAGTCCTGGAAAATGCTTAAGAATAAAGTTGAAACTCCTGGAAGAACCCCACTTTCGTCTTCTGGAAGAACCAGTGATTTGCTGCCATGTGTTACCATGGTTACTGTGCCAAAATTTGTTCTCGAACTTCATTAATTTGATCATCTTTTTTTGCAAGTTATTGTACTAAAGATTCCTGCAAAATTAATAATTAAATTCCCCCGGGATTATTCGTAAATCGTTCATTGGGGTATGAACTTAAAAACCGCTGTGCAAACTTTGTATGATCCGCTACGCGGAATCATACCGCTGTGCAAACTTTGTATGATCACTTTGCACAGCGGTTTTTAAGTTCATACCCCAATGAACGTAAAAAAAAATCAGTCAATCCTTAATTGACCTGGTATTTTCCTGCTGTAAGTATATGAACCCTGGGCATACATGGAAAATCCCACAATCAAGCACAACAAATTGCAGTTTGAGATTACAAAATTGATTTTCTTTTGATAATCAAATTAAACAGAACCCCACCCCATTATCTGCAGTCATCTGTACGTTATTGACTGGCAATCAATGGTGGAAGGGAGAAAACTCTTCCAAAATGACTTCTTAAAAGAGCATACTGATTCCTCTCTGTTCTGAGTAAATAATACAAGTCTATTCCAAACGAGTGCATAATCACGATATAGCATTCAGAATTATAATAAAGCTAGTGCTAAACATCCGGGAATAAACTCTTTTAATTTATCACATTCGTCGAATGCCGTTTTTTCTCGTAATTCGATGAAAGATCGGGATATAGTTCATGTAAGGCAAGATGGTGATCTGACATGTTACAAATCATGGGATAATGGCCGACCACTCACCCATTGCCCACTTTTTGAATCCTGTAAATTCAAATCACTTCATCTAAGTAACAGGATCGATATGCAAAAAAAAAAAAATGAATTGCAGGGCCAACAATTGAGGTGCTAAACGGACCCCCTCTGGGAAAAACTGTTCCTATCAATAATGCCTGCCTGCCAGATAGGAACAGTTGTGGCTAAGAGTTGTTCCATTTCTTTTCCGTTTCAAAACTGTTTCAACAACTTTTCTGCATGCACCAAAGACACCAGATGTTTCAAATCGGTCAAAAATCTTCATCTGGCATGCTTCAATTACCACAAACACTTCAAGCAAGCGGCACGGCAGAAGCAATTGGTGATTGGAGGGGCCACTATCACAGCACAAGTAGGCGAGGGTCCAGGGGCCACCTACGCCCCGGAAGCTCCAGGGGTCTTAGAAGGCTGGAGACATGTTCTAGCATATTTCCGGGGAAAAAATGTTTGCTTGACTAAACTGTTATGCTATTTTCTTTTTTCAATATTTGCTGTGAAGAAAATGATGATGTTCGGATGTATCAATAATTTCCAATCGAATGGTTCATTAAGCGTTGACCAGGTCACTAAAGCAGTTTTTTTCTACTTGCGGAGCCTAACACAGTTAAGCTTGTGAATGCAAAAGAGCAAGGATATGCCCCTCATGCTTATTGAAAAGTAAAATCTGCATTCAATACAGATATGTTTTTCCGCTTCACTACATCATTCTCTGCCTTGTTTTTTTCTCTCTCTTTGTTTTGCTGAAAATATTGGGCTCCCCTCCCCCGTTCCTGAGCAAGTATATTTGACAGGGGATATCTATTGTCGAAGTGTTTGCAATAACTACAACAGAAGCATGCCAGATAAAGATTTTAACTGAATTGAAATCCATATACATTGGTGTCTTCGGTGCATGACCAAAATGGAAATAAAATAGAAAAACTCGCAGTCTGTTCATTATTAACCCTGTACACAAAGCTAAAACATTATGCCTTTGTTGATGTCATGCTGATATCCTACCCAATTGTTGTGCAGTGTACGTCGCAATAAAAAGTCTTGACACAACCGACTAGTCAATATACGTGATCGTAATCACTCACAGGTCGAGGTTACGGCTTCAATACTTTTTTCATCACATCCGTTTTTTTGTGCTAAAAATCCAATTTGATTTCATTTTGCAGAGAAAAATTTTCACAACTTCTCAGTGTGTTTTCATACAAAGTGTAAAGGGGGTATTTGGTTGAACCTTTAAGAAATTTCACAAGTACAAATATAGCTTATTTCACAAGAAGTGTCATTTATTTAACAAAAATTGAAATAAAGAAGTTTCCAGCTGGTCTTAAAATGATTAAAGTACTGATTGCATGAGCTTACATGGTACAGTTAAACCTGTGTAAACGGACACCATGCTTGGAACCAGATTATAGGGTCTGTTTTGAAAGGGTTTTGGTTTATCAAGATTCAAAATACCTTAAAGGACCTGGCGCGGTTTAATGAGATTTTGGCCCCCGTGAGGTGCGGTTTGGAGTGCCAAAATGAAATATCACATAAGAAAAAAAATTCAGTTAGCGTAAAGTATATTATCTTGTCATACTCTGAGCATTTTGTAGGCCTTGGGTCTAATGGCTTTTTAATAACAGTGTTTTGAATTAATGGATTTGTGCAAAATCGTCTATTTTGAGGTGAAAACAGCACAATTTTAATGTATGAAGCCAGTGAAATCATGTTGAGTTTATCTTGGTTCTCAAATGGCTTCATATGTTTACGGAGAGAAGTGTGCTGTTTTGGCCTCAAAATAGACGATTTTGCACAAATCCACTACTTCAAGATGCTGTTATTAAAAAAGCACAAGACACAGGGCCTACAAAATACTCAGAGCATAAGACAAAATAATATACTTTATGCTAAGTGAAAAATTTCTTTCTTATGTGATATTCCAGTTTGGCACTCCAACCCACATTGTCATGGGGGCCTGAATCTCATCAACCACGCCCGATCCTTCAATGTCACAAGATAATGTCAGTATTTAGAGGTTGGTCAGTTTACCCAGGAGTTGGTATTCACAGGTTTCACAGTATATGCATCAGCTTAACAGAACTTCTTATTCAATTAAACAAAATTTTATTACCATTTTGTTACATATTACAATAAGGAAAAGTGGACACTAAGACAAAATGATATACATCATGAATCTCTTTTTGTCGTATCAAGACAAAAGAAAATAAAAATCGGCGCTCATTTTACAAACTATAAATAATGTTTTCTCCGTACAGCCGGCGACGTATATTACATCCAGTCTATATATCAATAGTCTTTTTCTCCACAAAACCTTCCCCAAACCCTCCCCATCCCTGTTGGCGTACATTATAGTCAGTTCAGAATTGTTGTTTTTTTTATGTTTCTTACCACCTTAAAAAGCCTAAAATTGATATACCCAGTAATAAAGTTGAGCTGAATAGTCCGGTCATGTGACAGTCATATGATGTTTTGCCTTCAGCTATGTTGCCAAAGAAGCGGCAATGCGTAAGAAGGTAGCGCCCCCTAGTGACAGCATTTCGTCCAGCTGTACAGATGATCGGGGGTGGGTACCGCTGAAGTCCGGACAGTTTCACTGGGCAGACAGAGATAAAATACACTAACACACCAACAATCAGCATCATTTATTCGCATGCATCTTTGTCCACTGTTTTGCTGAAAAAAAAAGAAAGAAGAGATATAAATCTTGGTAACAAAACCTGAAAAAAATGTATGACAAATGATATAAACTAGTAATTGCCACACTTGATCTTAGCGGCCTAGTGTGCAGAGTCAGAATTTTGACGCTAATCCACGAATCCATTCGCGTGAAGACTCGCCTGGCATTATATTTAGGAGAATACACAAATTTAGATTCGCATGGATAATGATACCGTACTAATTTTATAAATATGATATGGAAACTTTGGGGCATGTTTCGGTACCACATTTGATAAAAAAAATATGACTTGTCGTTGTTGTTATATGAGCAATACCGCTGTTGTAAATTTCCCAGTCATGTTGTCTTGATCGTTTATCTTCTCTCCATTCTGAATGGCATTGCTTGCCATGCTGTAAGCCAATCATAACGCCCGTAACTAAACACGATGATGTGGTCAATTCTGCTCATGTGCTGCATTCTTCATTTGACAAAGTTTGAAAACGAATATGGCCAATGTTGACAATGTTGGAAATTCAAAGAAACAATATTGGCAAGAAATCAGTGCTGCTTTGGCGTGTTTGGGGGGCAGATTTTACTGGACAATCATCAATTTATAAACAATGAAACCATGGACAAAGCTGTTCACACGTTTTGCAAAGTATGTGAGAAACACTGCGGAAAAATTATACAAACGAAATATTGGGGAAATCTGGTGAATTACAGATTTTTAGCCCACCATCACCAGATGGTGGGCTGTTCAAATCACTTTTCGTCCGTGGTCCGTCGTCAGTCCGTCGTCCGTCCGTAAACAATTCTTGTTACCGCGATTTCTCAGGAACTACTTAATGGATCTTTTTCAAATTTGGTACACAGGTTCCCCTTGGGGTCTAGTTGTGCAAGAAACCTTTTCTGGTCCGATTCGAAAATCCGATATGGCCACCAGGCAGCCATCTTGGATTTTCCCATGAAACCTTGTTACCGCGATTTCTCAGGAACTACTGCATGGATCTTTTTCAAATTTGGTACACAGGTTCCCCTTGGTGTCTAGTTGTGCAAGAAACCTTTTCTGGTCCGATTCGAAAATCCAATATGGCTACCAGGCAGCCATCTTGGATTTCCCCATGAAACATTGTTACCACGATTTCTCAGGAACTACTTCATGGATCTTTTTCAAATTTGGTACACGGGTTCCCCTTGGGGTCTAGTTGTGCAAGAAACCTTTTCTGGTCCGATTCGAAAATCCAATATGGCCACCAGGCAGCCATCTTGGATTTCCCCATGAAACCTTGTTACCGCAATTTCTCAGGAACTACTGCATGGATCTTTTTCAAATTTGGTACACAGGTTCCCCTTGGGGTCTAGTTGTGCAAGAAACCTTTTCTGGTCCGATTCGAAAATCCAATATGGCCACCAGGCAGCCATCTTGGATTTCCCCATGAAACTTTGTTATTGCGTTTTCTCAGGAACTACGGCATGGATCTTTCTCAAATTTGGTACACAGGTCCCACATGTGATCTAGTTGAGCAAGATACCTTTTCTGGTCCGATTCGAAAATCCAATATGGCCACCAGGCAGCCATCTTGGATTTCCCCATGAAACTTAGTTATCGTCATTTCTCAGTACTGCATGGATCTTTCTCAAATTTGGTACACAGATTCTCCTTAGGGTCTAGTTTTGCAAGATTCCCTTTTCTGGTCTAATTCGAAAATCCAGTATGACCTCCAGGCGGCCATCTTGTATTTTCCCCCATGAAACTTTATCACGAACTACTGCATTGATCTTTCTCAATTTTGATACACAGGTGCCTCTTGGGGTCTGGTTGTGCAGGATACCTTTTTCGGTCCGAATCGAAAATCCAATATGGCCACAAGGCGCCCACCTTGGATTTCCCCATGGAACCTTGTTATCGTGATTTCTCAGAAACTACTGCAGGGATCTTTCTCAAATTTGGTACACAGGTTCGCCTTGGGGTCTAGTTGTGCAAGATACCTTTTCTGGTCCGATTCGAAAAACCAATATGGCCACCAGGCAGCCATCTTGGATTTCCCCATGAAACTTTATCGTCATTTCTTAGGAAGTACTGCATGGATCTTTCTCAAATTTGGTACACAGGTTCCTCTTGGGGTCTAGTTGTGCAAGATGCCTTTTCTGGTCAGATTCGAAAATCCAATATGGCCACCGGGCAGCCATCTTCGATTTCCCCATGAAACTTTGTTATCGTCATTTCGCAGGAAGTACTGCATGGATCTTTCTCAAATTTGGTACACAGGTTCACCTTATGATCTAGTTGTGCAAGATACCTTTTTCGGTTCAAATTGAAAATCCAATATGGCCACCAGGCGGCCATCTTAGATTTCCCCATGAAACTTTGTTATCGTGATTTCTCAGGAAGTACTGCCTGGATCTTTCTCAAATTTGGTAGACAGGTTGCGGTGTATAGTTCATGTAAAAGGAGAAAAGCTTTTCAACGTGACTTCACATGTTAGCATATGGAACAATGGCCGACCACTTCCCCATTTGCTACTATTGAATATCCCGTAAATTCACGTCACTTCGTCTTACATGAACTATATGCCCAGGTTGCCCTTGTGGTCCAGTTGTGCAACATACCTTTTCTGGTCCGATTCCAAATCCAATATGTCCATCAGGCGGCCATCTTGGATTTCCCCATGAAACTTTGTTATTGCGATTTCTCAAGAACTACTGCATGGATCTTTATCAAATTTGGTACACAGGTTCCCCCTTGTCGCCTAGTTGTGCAAGATACCTATTCTGATCCGATTTGAAAATCCAATATGGCCACCAGGCGCCCATCTTGGATTTCCCAATGAAACTTTACATGATTTCTCAAGAAGTAATGCATGGATCATCCTCAAATTTGGTACACAGATTCCCCTTGTGGCCCAGTTATGCAAGATACCTTTTTTGGTCCGGTTCGAAACTCTAATATGGCTGCCAGGTGGCCATCTTGAATTTCCCCTTGAAACATTGTTTCGTGAATTCTCAGGAAATATTTCCTGGATCTTTCTGAAATTTGGTACACAGGTCCCACATGGGGCCTAGTTGTGCAAGATACCTTTTTTGGTCCGATTCGAAAATCCAATTAATACGGTATTCCCGAGTTGTGACGTTGCATCACAAGAGTCGGAGGATCAAACGGTGGGGCATATTCTATATATTGACTATAGAGAATATCCATATCTTCACCTTCCATATCAAGGAATTCAAATAATTCGGAATTAAAATGTATTTCTTCAAATTTTAAATCAGTTTTCTTAGTTCATGCAGTTGCATGTGAACTGCCCCACCCTTTCGTCTGTCGGCGGGTCAGCTACATGAAGGGACGTCACTCTTGTGACACAATGCCACAACTATTAAGTATGCCAAAGTGTCAAAGAGATTTTTCTTCGCTTCCAGTACCCAATGATGACACGTGCAAAAAAATAAATAAAATAAAAATACTACAAAACGAAGATGAAGGATCCTCCGTACATGTACATTCATTTTCAGACTAACTTTGCTCATTTCTCTTGTACTATAACAACCGACAGAAGTACAGTTTCTAGAAATCTTGAAACTCCTGAAACTTAGAAAGATTATATCTTGGTGTTTTTCAGTGTCGATATTTTCGCTGAGATTTGAAATTCTGTAAACAAAATTACAACTCAATCGTCTTAGTAACAATGGACAAAAAGATCCTCTTGTCATTAAGATTACAATTATCGGACAATGGTGGGCGCCAAGATCCTTCAGGATCTCTCGTTAAATTTGGATTCTCTAGATTCTTCTGGAGGTGCGAGGCGAGAATCTATTTGGATTCTCCCCGACCGCTGTGAAATTCTGACCCTGGAGTGAATTGTCTATCCCTTTCACATCCTTGCTGGCACAAACACTTGATAGCGGACTCTCTAATTGAGATATATGCAGTTCACACTAGAAGATGGAAACAAATAGCAAATGGTGGGAATATAACAAATATGTCACTGTGTACAGAAGGCATGTGGACGAAACACAATCCAAACCCATCTTGTGGCAACAAGCCCATGTAATAAATTTAACAGGGTGCAACCTATGGGTGTATGTGGGTGAAACAACAAACTCAGGTAGCACGGTATACACAAAACAAAATTTGAAAAAGATTGCTTGAGCAGTTCTGATTCTATTGTCTGGAAACAGAAATATAAGTTAGCCCCCAGGTAGTGCCAACTATGAATTCATTTGGATGAAACATTCCAAAGTAACATCCTGTGGCAAGGTTTCCACATTACAAATTTGAAAGAATCTGAGGCACCTGCCATTTTGATTTTATTATCCGAGAACAAAACTTTGGAATGGACTGGGTCCCCAGGTGGGCCACCTATGAATGTCACAGTCTGTGCGTGAAACACAACTCAAAGGAACTCTCATGGCATTAAGGTACATGTAAGCACATACCACATTTGAAAATAATCGGTTGAGCCATTTTGGATTTCATGGTCTGGAAACAAAATTTCAAGGTGGCACCACATATTCATGCATTTGGACGAAATGCAATTTAAAGCAACAATATATATCGCGTTGAAGTCATAATATGGACATTTTCAAGTTTGTTGCCATGGAAACAACAAAAATCATCGAAATTTGCCCAATAGGCTTGTGCTTTACCATGTTTACCATCCTAAAATGCTGTATACCAAATTTGAAGTCTCAATGTGAAAAAGTTCATTTTCTAGAGCATTAACATCATCATCCAGCTGCCCAGTCAGCCAGATGACCAGACAATCAGCATGATAAATCAGTGGGATAAAAATTCTGGGCCATTACATAAAAAAAATTACCAAAGCATTAAGCCTGTTAAGCCGTCGGGAATGCCCCCATGGTCAGAGTATTTGAAATCGACATGTATTCCAAAGAACTGCTCTTTCGTGAGACAAAACATAAACTGTTGTTTTTCATTCAAAAATTTTTCAATACTCTGTGCAATAGGCCGGAAACTGTTTATCCCACTTCTATACCATGATGCAATGTAGGCCCCCAACATCCATGACAATTAAATGGCAGGTGGGGACTGTAATACGATTTAATTACTATGTCAGCTCCCTCATACAACATTACGTCAACTTAACTGTCAGGGCGAGATCCCTGGACTGACACAGTGGGAAGAGCATGCTTTAATTTGGTGTATCGGGTTACATATAGGACTTCTCGCCTTGCGGCACATGTACTTTGCATTGACAATTTAATTTAATGTTAGATTTGTGGATAAGTGTTCACGTGTCATGCAGATGAATGAATACACAATTGAAAGAGATATAATACGTCATCAGGGTTTAGGTCAATTCCCTTTAGGCCATTCAAATAGGATACTTTGTTTCTCAAATCCCGCCACATGATCGAATCAGGCCCGCATGTTTTCTTTTTATATGAGTAATTTTCTGTGCCGACTGTGAAGACAGCACACAACAAAATACTCGCCAAAACAGAAATACGGGGTAGAATTATCTCCCTTGGCTGATCTTGATTTTGAGAACGAGCTAAGAGATATGACTTATATGATATGATTTTTTAACTTGCATGAACCGAATTATCTCCCTTGGTTCGCGATTAGTAATCAGAAATAAAATGAAAAAAAAAGCCTCATGCCTCATCAAGATTGACCCAGCCTTGTGTTTGAGAAACAAAGTATCATATTTGAATGGCCTTAAAATGTTTAAGGATACTGAACCCTCCTGCACACACTTTTGCACACCCACTAGAACTTTATCAAGCTGAAATTATGCCTCATACATGTAGCTATGGTAATGTATATATTTGTTCCAAATATATAAATTTGTTCACTGTAAACCTGTAGGTCGTGAAGATAAAAAAAATATTTTAAATTTAATTCTAATTATTTAAATGCTATTTTCAAACATGAGCCCCAAGGGCTTCAATATACGCCCGTATATCTGGAATTACATTGGTCCAAATTTCAAGGTTGTTTAATCGCCTTGATTCCAATTGGTAGCTAGCAATCCGGAAAAAGGTCTACAATTTTGTGCTTCTGAGAATGTAACATATCACATCTAAAATTGAATGATAAACTAAAATGAGCTTAACTCTTGGAAACTAGGTGACCTTGGAGCAAGAACCGAGAGCCCACATATCCCACAATGAAATCGACAATAGTCAAACACAAGAAAATAGTACTTTTCATGCAAATGGATTTCTTTCAGACGAGAGAATTTTTCATGAAGGAAGAAGAAAGTGATGAAGTAAACCGTTTTCTTGAGTTGATAAACGGGTATGAAGTTCATAAAGGACCCCTCTCCACGTTAAACTAGTAAATGTATGGTTTCTATTTCACAACAGTTTAACTAAATGTAGCTGTTTCAAACATGGGAGACAACTGCACAGGACAAATGCCATATACATGTAGGGGAGAGAACTCTGAATATTCCAACCTAACACATATAGTCAGCTAAACTTGATTCAATTCTGGGGGACTGTGACCTTGACATTTGACAAATTGATGTACGTCTCCTCTTCGCCATGCGAGTAAGATACCATTCCATACCTTGAAACTAGAGATATCGCATGGATGAATGGAAAGAACGCAACATCGCATTACATGACCTCGTCTTCGACAGGCATATGAAAATGTGACTTAATGATTTCCTGATTTTGGGGTCACAGTGACCTTGACCTTTGGCCTTGACCTAAACTTTGGTGCATGACACATCGTCTTCCGTCAATGTATCAATGGACCCAAAAAATCAAGATTTTTAACAATTTCACGATTTTGGGGTCACAGTGACCTTGACATTTGACCTTGACCTACATTTTAATATGTGACACATTGAGTCCCCCTAATGTATCTACTGACACAAAAAAATGTTATTTTTAATACTTTCCTGATTTTTGGGTCACAATGACCTTTGACCTTCGACCTTGACCTATATTTTGATATGCAACACTTCATTTCCCCCTATTGAATCCACTCACAAAAAATTAGAAATTTATGATTTCCTGATTTTTCATTCACACTGACCTTTGACCTCTGACCTCGACCTACATTTGGCATGCAACACATCGTTTCCCCCTAGGGCATCCACTCGCCAAAAATTAGAACTGTAGATGGAAAACTATCAATGATCAATGATTTCCTGATTTTTAGGCAACAGTGACCTTTGACCTCTGACCTCGACCGATACGCGACACATCGTCTCCACCTGATGTATCCATTCACAAAAAATTGCAACTGTGGATAGAAAACATCCAGAGATATAGACCGGACACGAACACTTCACTGATTTCCTGTTTTCAGGCCAGTGACCTTTGACCTCTGACCGCGACCTTCATTTTTGTACGCGACACATTGTCTCTCCGTAGGGTATCCACTCACCAAAAATTGGAACTGTAAATAGAAAACTGTTCCAGATATAGACCGGACACGGGGGACGGACAGACGGACGGACAGACGGACGGACGGACGGACAGACGGACGGAAACCGCCATCACATAATACGTCCGCCTTTTTGGCGGGCGTATAAAAAGTATTCAACCTTTCGTAACTTACATCATCATTTCCTGTAGAAGACAACTCCAACAGGAAATCTGTCTCACTCTCAGTTTTATTTTTACTTAGTTCTCATTTTACTGACATTTAATGGAATATTTCTTTACAAAATTGAGCAACTCACAATTTTGAACTTTGAAGTTGAATTAAATGTCAATAGAATAAGAACTAGACCAAAATTGACAAATCTGAGACAAAGATTTCCAGTTGGAGTTGTCTTCTACAGGAAATGAATATGATAAGTTGAGTTCTTTTTTGAAAATAGACATTTAAAAAAGAAGGCTCATTTTTTCAATTATTTATTTTTTAATTCAAATATCTTCACAAGCTATAGATTTACACTGAAAATGGAGCATTAGTTGTCATGCTTACCTTTTTCGATAGCAGACACTTCGTTATCTTTCCAGTGATCAGCTACATCATTGGCTAAGGGGTCATCTGGGTTGGGTGCACTAAGTAACGCCTGGATTGACAATAACACTGTTCGGATTTGTAAAGCTGGGCTCCATTTGTCTGAGGAAAAACAAAACAAAATATAGATAAATACAATTAATAAATACAGAGAATACAAATAATGTGAGTGAGTGAATAGGATTTAATGTTGCTTTCAACATTATTTCAGTCATATCGCAACGAACCAACTAAGCCCCACCCAGCCAAGGTGCATCCCTGCTGCGTCAAAGAAGCAATCCTTGAAGCAACATGGAACCAGACACCCTCCATCCACCCTATAAAACATTGAGAACAGCACACAAGGCACAGACAGGATGCCTACATGAGGCAATAAAGACAACTGATATTACAGTGCTCGACATGACAATATTATCAAGTTCCTGTTTCTTCTCAGAAAATACAACAGCAAGTTTTCATATCTCTGGTTGATATCTTGCATGAAGCCCAAAAATGAAGAAGCTTTCACCAAAGAAGAATACTTTTGACGATGAGGCATACATGTACATTGCATAACTCTAGAAAACATGAACTTTGCCAAGCATGTAGACGCCCTCAGCCTTTAAGTATTTCAATAGGGCCCTGGATGAAATTTTCGGGAATCCAAATAGATTCTCGCATTGAATCTACACACGTAAATTCCCCGACGGTGAAAACATGGTAACCAGAGCGGTATGGTACCGTAGCGGGGACTATGTCGTCACAGTAATGGTACCGTTGCGGTACCGGAGTGGACACACAACCACCGATGAAGCGCTCTGGTACGGCCACGGTACCGTTACGGTGAAGACGTAGTCACCGATATGCCGCTCCGGTACACAATGTTTTCACCAGCGGGGAACTTAGGTGTGTAACTTTGCGGGAATCCAAAGCTATCATTTCTATACAGATTGCAAAAAACTTATTTTCCATGAATTATTTTGCGGGAGTGCTGACGGGAATTCCTGTGAAAAAGCAAGCCCTGGTTGCCGAAAAATTAGCTTCTGGCAACAAACAATAGGACTCCCGACTGCCCAAGATAAAACTCTTTAGGGACAAAAGGTGTGCAACAATGTCACTGCCAGCCCATGTGATGTTACGCTGAGGTTAGGCAATGAACTATTCGTTTACATCAGTAATGCTGTAATTTTTCATCCACAGACTTTTACAGATGATGCTCTCTGTTTGCAAATGACGACCGAGACGACAGCATCTACAAAGTTGTTTTGATTTTCTGTATTTTGAAAGCTACTATGATATCTATTTTCCGATTTTTACAGTACCGTATGCCAATGCTGAAGCATTGCCCGGTGCCTAACCTTGGCATGACGTCACATGGATAGTGATGTAATTTTGTGCCTTACATGGCTAGAGAGTTCAATCTTGGTTCTATTGGTGATGAATTCACAGTTTAACCTACTGAATGAAAACCCGAGCCAGTTAAGTCCTTGACATTGGAAATAGTGATTTGGCTTGGAAGCGTAACATTCAGTACCAGGCACAGAAAGCAATCCCAAGTGAGCTCCTGTGGCAAGGTACCCACAATTACATGTACCAAATTTGTCTTTTCAAAAGGAAATTCCATCTTGGCACAAGCTACATGCGGATCAGTATGAAAATCCCAAATGAGATCCTGCAGATCTTGGAATTTAGAAAGAAAATGTTCAGATTTTCATAAGTTATTGTCCGGAAACAAAAATATTAGTTTGACCAACATGATCAAAGATGATCCTACCTTTAGGCCGATCAGTGGGAAAAAACAATCCCAAGCGAGATCTTCAGGCAAGGTACCCACATACCAAATTTGGAAATAATATATTTTGGAAACAAAATTTTTACTTGACTCACAGGTGGTACCACGTATAAGGAGAGTTACACAAAGTTTAAAAAGAATTGTGCGAAAACCTTGCATTTACCAGAAAAGCTAACGGATGGATGGACAGACAATGCCATATTATTATTACGCCCACCAAAAATAACAGGCAGGTAAGAATTTTTAAGCATCTGGACCGCCACTCATCATTCAACCAGCGTTCATTAAATATTATCTGTGTCCATAATCCAAAGACCTATTCCATATTTCCATATAACAGCATTAGAAGGCCTAGGATTTTTTTTTTTTTAACATTTGAAATGACTGGGTTCACCCAGTTGGATTCAGCGTTTCTCAAGATATCTTCTAGAAAGCCCAAAGGGCTTTTACACGTATCATGACCAGGAGTTTTTAATCACTTAAATGACTTATGGAACGGATTGAGATCTCATGCTGACAAGCTCCTGTGGTAATTGAAGGGTGGCTTCCTTCTGTATTACTGTAGTCAGTGGGGCATAGAATTAAAGACAGGGTTGGCTGGACATAAATACAATGATATGCACATGCAATACAGTCACTCGCACTAAGCCTACATGTAAGCTTACCCTAAGGCCATCTACAATAATATTTGTGTTTCCAGTAACAAAATTTAGAAAAAAATGGGTAGGTAGGTAGGCTGGAATTTTATTTCATTTTTTTTTTTTTTTCTTCTTTTAATTTATGTTTTGTCAATTTTTGGCCTTTTTGTATAGGATTTCACAGAGTACTGCTGGAAAACATAGAAATACAAAAACTGTCCACCCAAAAATCTTTTTTTTAACTACAAAATATATGAGTAGGTAAGCATAGTAAGGCTACTGGAAACAGGAATGATATTGTGGGTGGCCTCACAACACGGTGACCAATAACTCAACAAGTTGAAAAAGTCACATGTACATAAAGAACAGGGCAGAAATAAGTTACCCTTGAATGAGATTCCCTCGTGCAAATATCATGGTTAAAATAATTTTGTGCTAAAAGTTGATACGTCGAGCTGAGAACAACACGTGACATTTGTCATTGCATGTTGAGAAAACGAGAAACAGACAAAGCCATAAAATTAATACGTCCCATCAAAACTCAAGGGTGTATAAAGAAAACTGAAAACTGACAACAAAGAAAGCAAGAAGGAGAGTAATCCCTCTCCCTCACTATCACTCCCCTATCATCCCTCCCAGGGGAGTGACTGATCACTCTTCTGGAAAATGAAAATTGGAGATTTTGGTAATTCCCCTAATAAATCAATCATAGGAAGTGATATTTGAGGTGGAAAAACAGAGGGGTGATCGATTTATTGCAAATGAATGAAGATTGGCAAATCCCTAAGTTGCAGAAATCAGCGATGATCCCTTGTCAGCAGAGGATGAATCAGCAAGGGCCCAGTTTCCAACACGGGCACTTGTGAAAACTGGGTCTGACTTTGATTAAATGCAGTCCAACTAAATTGTAGTTTGTGAATATCCGAGCATAATGAGCTGAATTACACCATTATCAAACACGATCTACCCATTTGATAGTAAACCACACAACAAAGTAGTCTCCCTTCACCAGAATGTTTATGCTTTTAAGTGAGTGAGTGAATAGAATTTAACGTCGCTTTCAACAATATTCCAGCTATATCATGACGAATCAACTAAGCACCATCCAGCCCAGTTGTGTTCCTGCTACATGTACTTCAAAGAAGAAATCTTTGAAGCAGCATGGAACCAGACACCCTCCATCCACCCTATAAAACACTGAGGACAGCGCACAAGACACAGACAGGACGCTTACATGGTGCAATAAAGACAAGTGATATTACAGTGCTAGACATCACATTATCAAGTTCCTGTTGCTTCTCAGCAAAATGCATTGAACAACACGAACCTGAACCCACCCAACCACCCGCTTATGCTTTTAAGTATAAATGGTGGTCACTTACGACGGACTTGGCGCTCATCTCCTTTCCAAGATCTAAGTTTCAGACTTCAAATAGACAGTTGCAAGTTAATATGAATAGTCTGTGATGTCTCTAGACATGCTACATAATTTTGCTATGTCCATCTGTCACCGACACACGTCAACAAGGGCACATTTCATGCGTGTGATCATTTTCTTTTTTCACAAACGGGATCTACTGAAAATCAGGTGTGATTGAATTATCACAACTTCCGATTTTCTCAGATAATTGTGGGTAATCGATTTCCGATAGGGTGTCCGATTTATCTGAGGAATTACCATAAGACAGACAAGACTGAATCAGTCTCGCCAATACTGATCACTCTCAAAGTACAAAATCCAGGAGAGTAATAAACCACTCTCGCAAATTTTCTCGCAAACACGAAAGACGAAGGAGGATTATGAACCACTTACCTTTAAGTATATCTAAACATATTCTGCCTAACTGATCAATATTGGGGTGGTATATCTTTGTCATAAAGCGTACTTTTGGTGCCGACATGGGATATTCCTCTGGAAGAAATAACTCTAGCTTAAATACTCCTCCCTCATATGGGGACTGAAATAGAAAAAAACATGGGGATATTGAGATCATCATACTTTGATTATTTGGCATTATTAAAGTGAAATGAAGTTACATTTATGTAGAATATGTACATATAGTTTCAATGTGTCATCAGATGCCTGGCAATGATCGAGGTGTGCTTGAGTGATCACTCGCATTATTCTGGCAAAAACTGGGATGTTCATGGATGTCCAGCTTATTACAGAGCCATCCGGAATACACCATAACCCTACCTTACTTAAAGGAATTCGAAAAGTCAAATTCGGAAACATTCGGGGGGAAAAGCGTTTATGAATATGACAACTTTCTGGCTCTAAACCACTCTTATTTCACGTAGATAATTGCGATTGGGAGTTCCGCTCAACGATTATAGGATTCTGGATGTAGTTTTATTGTACCAGTACCAAAAGCTGGCTGCAGGCAGCACTTTTTCTTCAGCATTTCATCATGGCATTCAGAAATTCTATGTGGCATTTTTCTACAGGTGAGAAAATGTGTGTTTTGTCCTGTGTCTCCCATGCTTTGGATATCAAATAGGCCCGTTTCCGAACTAGGGAGTGTTGCCCAGTTCAGCAGTCTTTCCATTTCTGAATCTAGCAACTGCTCCCAAATTCAACAACATTTCCGAATTCCGCAATTTCCGAACCAACCTACAAGTAAACGAAGATAAATTTAACTCAAAGATTGAAGTCATGGTGGACTCTATATTTCGGCAATTATTTATGCCATCATCAGGATCATATGAAAGTTTTGTTAACTTTGATACGATCCTGATGATAATAAATAATTGCTGAAATATAGAATCATATCACATCCCACCATGACTTCAATCTTCCGAGTTACATTTATCTTAGTTTATGTTAAACTAATCTGTGGAACAACTGGTTTTTTACCTACAAGCACCCGCTGATAGTACATCTTCAGCAAGTGAAATCATGGCAATGAAAACATTTTTAATGCCTGACATGCAATGTGGGTTTACTGATATCAGTCTCCGTCGTCATGCGAGGTGAAATTTCTGGATAGTCAATTTTTTGTTTCTCCAGTGATAACTGCATGGTATAAATTTGTTAAGTCAGGGTGCGAAATAGCCCTTTGCCTGGTTGCCCAGGGCAACCTAAATTTCCTTTGAGCAACCAAATTCTGCCCGAATTGCAATGCAATTGGATGTGATGGTTGCCCGTGCTTGCCGATGGGCAACTACAAATTGTTTGTCTATTTCATACCCTGTTCAAGTATACATCAAATTACCCCAGAAAGGACCATTATGCTTTATTCTATTTCCAATGAACATTTTGTTGAGTTTAGATTTCAGATATTGCCAGTTGAGACATTGCTCCACATTCTCATGACTGGAAAACAGGAAGAAACAAAAATCAACTACCCAGACAGGTGTCAAAATTTGTCTACCTGTCCCTGACAGGTAATTTTTTGAACGAGACAGCCTAAAGTGCCCCTCTCCAGTGACAGGTACATGTAGACAATAATTTTTTTTTCTTTGGTGTTAAAAATATATCTTTGAAAACATTCATTCAAAACAGCTGCTAATTAGTGCAGGGAAAGAAGATGTCATTAACTCCCTCTGTACTGACATTTTTAACAGTTCCAAGCTGGTAATGACACTGTCATTAACCTGAATGTAGTGAAGATATACATATAATCGCCTATGTTGTTTCAAGACGACACTCCAAGCTTTAGAACAATAGGGAGATCGCGTGCCCTTTCTATACTACTCATCTCGCACTACTCATCGCGCATGCGCAGTCGACCCATTCTACTGTAGGGTGCAAGCCTGGCCCATGGAATCTCAGGTAGTGAAAACCCCAGGTCTCTCGCCCCACCCTATCCCGCGCCACACCTATGCGACCCGCTGTGCAGTGAGTAAAACGGAGTAGGAGGAGGAGTAGGAGGAGGAGAAGGAGTCGGACACGCCACGGGTTATACTAGGTAGATATATAATATGATGAAAATATTCTTCCAGAAATTCTTCATTATTGTACTTCAATGACAGGCAATTATTGAGCTACATTTCTATCGGTGCGGTACAGAGAGGGTTAATGTATTGGTAGCTTACAACATGTAGTTTTGTCATTAATTTTGATTAACATCTACTTGACAATTTCATCGATCGCATGTTCAGGTAATTCTTGAAGTGAACGTAAACCCTCATGTAAAGTTTCCATCAAATGAAAGACCATTGCAAACAGTGTGGGAAAATATTGATTTTAATTTTTTACGATTTTATTACAGAGTAAACTGCAATTAAAGCATGATATTCTATGGTGGTCTGTTGCAATCATATTTAGGTCCAGTGACGTCACACTGCCTTAATACATATATCTCAAACTTTGTATGCATTTTCCAGTGCTTGATTCAAGCTTCAGGTATGTATACTTTGAGTTTCAACACAGACTCACTGTTCCAATGTGCATGTTTCAAAATCTGGGAAATTAAATGCAAGATTCAAATAGACTTGGCACTCATGAGTCACCATCTCCCAGATTTTGGTGAAACATGCACATTGGAACAGTGAGTCTGTGTTGAAACTCAAAGTATACATACCTTAAGCTTGAATCAAGCACTGGAAAGTGCATGCAAAGTATGAAATATATGTATTAAGGCAGTGTGACGTCACTGGACCTAGATATGATTGCAATAGACCCCCATAGAATACCACGCTTTAATTGCAGTTTACTCTGTGTAATAAAATTGTAAAAAATTAAAATAAATATTTTCCCACACTGTTTGCAATGGTCTTTCATTTGATGGAAACTTTACTTGAGGTTTTACGATCACTTTAAAGGTGACAGATATACTTTTTGGTCACCGGTCTCATTTGGCAGATCAATTATTTTGAATATTTCAACCCTGGCCAAAAATCAACAGGCGAGACCCAGAGCATGTCATGCCACACTGCATTCTCTGCATGAGACTCATAGCAAAGCTCAGATTATAAAACTGAACATTGAACGTGTTACAAGCAAATTTGTCTGAAATAAACTGAACATACATCATCAGGACCTGCTACATCCACATGGAAATATCTGGCATTCTTCTCATCTGGTAATGCTCGTATGCCAGGAACTGGCTCTTGCATGAGCCGCTGTGTTTCCTGAAATGACCAAACGATGACACCATCACATTTTTTATTGAACTTTTTCTTAGAGCTACAAACTGCATTCTCACCCACCACTATTATGACTTTTAATTACAAACTTCATATTTCCAGCATGGAGAAACACATATGATTTGCATGTTAATGTCATGGTAGAAACTGTGATTTGGTAGAATCTCAGAGCCGCTCTCCGCTTCTCGAGAAAGAAAAGAAATGAGGCACTCAAAACAAGAGCCCAAGGGGCTTCAATATACGCCCGTATATCTGGAATTATATTGGTCCAAATTTCAAGTTTGTTTAATAGCCTTGATTCCAATTGGTAGCTAGCACACCAGAGAAAGGTCTACAATTTTGTGCTTCTGAGAATGTAACATATATCACATCTTATACTTGATTCAGTTTTGGGTGACTGTGACCTTGACCTTTGATCGATTGATGTATGGCTCCTCTTTGCCATGCGAGTAAGGTATACTCAAAGTTTGGTACCAATCCATACCTTGAAACTAGAGTTATCGCATGGACAACAAATGTTAATGGATGAATGGATAGAACGCAACATCGCATTGCATGACCTCGTCTTCGACAGGCATACGAAAATGTGACTTAATTTTGGTACAGGACACATCGTCTTCCCTCAATGTATCAATGGACACAAAAAAAATCATGATTTTTATAAATCTCATGATTTTTGGGGTCACAGTGACCTTGACGTTCGGCCTTGACCTACATGTCCCCCTAATGTATCCACTGACACAAAAAAAAATACTTTTCAAAGATTTCTTGATTCTGAAGTCACAGTGACCTTGACTATTGACCTTGACCTAAATTTTGGTACATGATAAACCATCTCCCCATAATTTCTCAATGGACACAAAAATCATGATTTTTAACAATTTCACAATTTTGGGGTCACAGTGACCTTGACCTTTGACCTTGACCCACATTTTGGTATGTGACACATCGTGTCCCCCTAATGTATCTACTGACACAACAAATGTTATTTGTAATAATGTCCTGATTTTGGGGTCAGTGACCTTTGACCTTGACCTATTTTTTTTGGTATGCGACACTTCATTTCCCCCTATTGAATCCACTCATAAAAAAATTGTAATTTTTATTGATTTCCTGATTTTTAGGTCACACTGACCTTTGACCTTGATTCTGGGGTCACAGCGACCTTGACTATGGACCTGGATCTAAATTTCGGTACATGACGAAACGAATCCCCGTAATTTCTCAATGGACTCAAAAAATCATGATTTTTAACAATTCCACGATTTTGGGGTCACAGTGACCTTGACCTTTGACCTTGACCTACATTTTGGTAGGTGACACATTGTGTCTCCCTAATGTATCTACTGGCAAAAAAAATGTTATTTTTAAAAATTCCTGATTTTGGGGTCACACTGACCTTTGACCTTGACCTATTTTTTGGTATGCGACACTTCATTTCCTCCTGTTGAATCCACTCACAAAAAATTAGAAATTTTTAATGATTTCCTGATTTTTCAGTCACACTGACCTTTGACCTCG
Organism: Hanleya hanleyi; assembly: GCA_036873755.1. Classification (NCBI taxonomy): domain Eukaryota; kingdom Metazoa; phylum Mollusca; class Polyplacophora; order Lepidopleurida; family Hanleyidae; genus Hanleya; species Hanleya hanleyi. The sequence goes on along the minus strand of JAVTVY010008798.1, from coordinate 16,744 downwards.
ACCTACATTTGGTATGCAACACATCGTTCCCCCCTAGGGCATCCACTCACCAAAAATTAGAACTGTAGATAGAAAACTGTCAACGATCAATGATTTCCTGATTTTAGGCAAGTGACCTTTGACCTCTGACCTCGACCTTAATTTTGGTACGCGACACATCGTCTTCACCTAGAGTATCCACTCACAAAAATTTGCAACTGTGGATAGAAAACATTCACAGATGTAGACCGGACACGAACACTTCAGTGATTCCTGTTTTTTTAGGCCAGCGACCTTTGACCTCTGACCTCGACCTTCATTTTGGTATGCGACACATCGTCTCCCCATAGGGTATCCACTCACCAAAAATTAGAACTGTAGACAGAAAACTGTCCCAGATATAGACCGGACACGGCGGACGGACAGACGGACAGACGGACACACGGACGGAAACCGCCATCACATAATATGTCCGCCTTTTGGCGGGCGTATAAAAAAGGTATGACTTGCTCGTGTTACACAGTATGCCTGGTCAACCTACCATACTTATTTTTGTTAGCTAACCGACCCTCTAATTGCTTTCACCTGAGTTTTTATCAGAAATAGTTTCTCTTGTTTTATAGTTCTCTTTTCGACACCCGACTTCCATTCTGACAAAATCTGCAGAACTTTACATATGGCGACTTCACGTTCAAAGCTCAATGCATTTGGAACCTCTTTTACTGGTTGTGATCATTTGGCATGCTGTACGGTTGAATTGTAAACATTATCATGCTCTCTTGGTTTCTCCTAATGCCCTAGTCAACACCAACCACCACAAGATCAAGCTTAGTGTGACCAATTAGCATGTGGGTTGTAATAGCGTGGGTTGGAAGCTTATATTCCTCCTGCATAGAAAAATATCCAACAGAATGAAATGAAATTTTATACGAGAATACAAACCAGTACTGCCCTTATTCTGTCCTATCTAATTTCTGCTTTGGTGGTAAACTTGGCGAATAAATGAAGCAGACAACATCCATATTTACACCAATGAAAAAGCTATCGACCACTTCAAATGCTTGGATTTTCATGAAGCAATTCAGATATTTGCTAAACATAACTATTTTCCGATGAGTTGATTTTCTGACTGTTTGTCAGAATTGGCGGAATTCAGTTTCCTTATCATAAACATTTTCTGTCGAGTAATTTCTGACAGCACTGAACAGTGTGCCACAACAAGGGAGCACTCATTGTTTTCCTTCACAGTGTGGTTCACTGGCAAATGTTGCATAGGAAATCAACATTAGCAGTAGAATGACTGCTCCACAAACTTTATGATGATGGATTTTTTTCTTGGTGGGTGCATCATTTGTGTGAATGTAATGTTTTATTGGTGCAAGGATATTCATAAGAACCCAGCTTTATTTATACAGCAAAATTATCACCAGTAATGGAATAAAAGTTGTCAAAATAATGAAATCCAAACACCCATGCTAATTGATTACACAGATCGGCAAATATCTGGAGCAGCCCCTGTGCGCTTCTAGGCATCCAAACTTGAAAAGTTCGGTTGGAAACAATGACAAAATGATACAGAAATAATCCGGACAGGTTCTTTATTCCATGGATGTCCTTAGTCCAGGGATATTTAGCTCTTAACAAAGAGTAAAAAATTGGTCACACTAGACTAGTGTTTATTCATAGTGCAAATTTTTCGATGAACCAAGTGTACAAGTCTTAAGCCCGGCGCACACGAGAGCTATCAGCTGAGCTAACGGCCTCAACTGCCTGCCAGCTCAGGGGCTAGCTCTCGTGCGGTTTCAGCGCACATGGTGAGCAAAGGTTCACTGAATTGATTTCAGTTGCCGCGAAACACCATCATGTGATCTTTCATGTGACCGGGCTAGCGTAAAAATGGCCATTTGAACAGTCGTCTGTATAAATCATGTGAAAAGAAGATACGTTTCATTGGCCTGTCGAATAAAACGGCTGAGCCGTTAGCTTACGTTCGCCGCACACGCGGAGGATTTGGCCTAGCGAGGCGAAATTATCAAACAAGTTTGATATTTTTCTCCCGGCCTCGAGAGGCCAAAAACTCACCAAAAGCTGCCCGCACATGAGATCTAGCCCCTGAGCTGACAGGCAATTGAGGCCGTTAGCTCAGCTGATAGCTCTCGTGTGCGCCAGGCTTTACAGAGAGACTAATCGCCACGTTTGAGGGTTACAGTTATTTTTCCAGACTATAACAAGTTACAACCGATATGCCTGTAAGTTACTTTATTTATTTGTTACCCATCGGGTTAAGATACCCATCGAGTTAAGAGTGGATTTACAGATAAACAACAGCAACAACAATTTGTTAATACATTTTAGAAAATACGTAAAAATAGGTAGATACTTCATGTAGGAAGCTATTGTCCGAGTCTTTGTGCAGCTGAAAAGGCTCAAGTCTAGACATATTGTTGTCCCCAGACTTGGCTATTGTATGCATTGTCTCATGATTCTTACATGGAGTATGAACCTAAAAATATGAATCCTAGCAATGGAAATTGGATACTGGTACCTCACTTGTACTGTTATAATGGTCAACTTTAGCTATTGTTCCTGTTTACTTGGAAGGGTAGGCCTATAATCCGATTCAGCTAATTCGATGCCATGTTTTCTATTAAAAAATATGAAAATGTACCTTGATAACTCATCATGACAATGAGCGAACTAACTTTATCGATGTCTGTTTAAATCAAGTATCAGTTGAACAATATCGATACTGAAATAAGAAAATGTAGCATTTCATATCAAATGAACTGTCATCGATAGTTTATTTTTTCTTTGTATTTTTTGTTCCAACTCAACTTCCGTTTCAATGGACGAAAACCGGACCCACGCTGTTGACATTCGCCAATTTCAGAAATGAAACCCATTTTCGAAAACAATACGCACAATACACCAGCAAACCACTCTTTCGCTTACTTTGATAATTCTTCGCGGCAGTCCCGCCATTCGTGTAGTATTTCGGAAGAATATACTATGTTTACAAGCTTTTTTGTCCACCCCTCCGAGAGCTTCGAGGAGAGGAAATTCCAAGATGGCGGGAAGGCAAGCAGAGCTATGATTCAAGCGCCACAGTTTCGAAACTTGTCAGTGCTTGTGCACTGCACTCAAAATACAGATGACATACGACATCATGAATCATATTTACATTTAGAAAATCGCCAATAGATCGGGGTTTTATCTAGAGCCACTCTAGTGCCTCTTACAAGGGGAAAAAATTAAATAAATAAACAAAATAAAGTCCATCACTGGAGTTCTAAAGATATTTCTTGTTTCACTTGAAACAAAAAACAAAAGCATTTATACATTGCACATGTAGGATGGCAATCATGGGTACCGGTATCGGTATTGATTAACCATTCCATTCCGGAATAAGAAAAAGTGAGGTATTTAACGCTCTGGTTGCTTTGAAGTCAGATGTTTATAGGTTATCCAATAATTTTTTTATTCAAGATATGCTCTCGATCATGTTATTTTCTCTCGAACTTCGAAGAGTTTGTCCTTCAGCTTCTTCTCCACATAAACTGGGCTTCATATAATCATACCGAGATCCCACGAAGGTAGCGTATTGCCCCAAAACGCCGTCCGTTCATTGGTTGATATTTTAACGGACAGTTCCAGTAATAACTGTACAGCCCTTCAGGGCCTGGTACGGAGATATGAGTACAGAACTGCATTATGGAGGATGGCTCATTCACACTCATAAGTCGACCTGTGTTCGGCTCCCCAACAAGTAGAAAACATCTGTGTCGGTGACATGATCAAAGCTTAATTAACCTTTCGATTGAAATGATATATATTTAATATTTAAATTATTTCTACTTCCGAATATCCCCATTTTCTTGACGGGGAATATTAAAAATAAATGCGGGAAACAACAAAACAGGCAAAACAAATAGAGTTTACACATGCGAAGATTTCTTGTTTTATTACTCGGAAATACGCCAGAACCCGTCTCCTGCCATCTATAACCCCTGAAGCTTCAGGGGCATAAGCGGTCCCTGGACCCTCGGATATTTGTGCTGTGATAGTGGCCCCTCCAATCACCAGTTGCTTCCGCCGTGCCTGTTTTAGACTGGTCAATCATAAATGATAATGGACCAAAGGGGTCGAGGATGGCCTAGTATTGAAGATCTCAGCATGTAGACTTTGAATGACGAAGTATGGACTGGAATTGACGTTATTGTGTGCGTGTGCAGTCCAGGAATAGTAGAGAAAGATGACTTAAGGGGGATGAACGATTTAGGTGCCATTCCTTGTGCCAATTATGGCATGGAGTGAGTGAGTGAGTGAATAGGGTTTAACGTCGCTTTCAACATTTTTTCAGCTATATCACGACGGGGAAGGGAAGGGAGGGGAGGGGGAGGGACAGGGGTACCTACTTGTAACAGAGCAGATCTAATGCTGCCATTTTATAGTGCTGTCCCACTGAAATATCATGCCGTAGGCAGACATGACACCCCACTCAGTCACATTATACTGACACCGAGCGAACCAGTCCTTGTTCTATCCTCTTAATGCTGAGCGTAAGCGAGGGAGCAACAAGTTCAATTTTTCAAGTCTTAGGTATGACCCGGCCTGGGATCGAACCCATGGCATGGAGGGTATCATCATGGTCATCACGAAGTTCTCGTGGTATGGACTACGATTAGGGTGGTTCTGACCGGAAATGACGGTACGGTGCGGATACGCAGTCGATGAAAAAGAGGGTATTTTAAGGATGCGCAATGGCGTGTTTGAGCGATTCAGATACCATCCTGGGTCTAACTATGGCGTGCGAGGTATTGAAGCGATCGTGGTGTAGACTATGACTGGGGTGGTGACGTCACATGTGATGCGCATTGGCTGTGGGGAGTAGTAGAACAAGTTGGCAATTTTGGGGGCGCCTCATACACGGGCCCGTATGGACCGCACGTGGTCTAAATGGGTCGCGCAATGTGTCATATTAAAGCCTTCGAGGTGTAAACTACATCATGACATCATGAGGTTGTGGTAGAGAAAATGCAGAGTCGCACGTGCGCATTTGAGACACGCCTATAGCCCATAAAGGCGGGAATGTTGCCTTTGGAGATGCATGGAGCGTATCGACAGAAGAATATTGAGTGAAAAAAACGTCAATCGTGAATAGTTCTGAGTACAGGGCATCTATATATGTTGTTATAATTCAGCAAATGATAAAAAAGATGAAATCTCACCCAATTTGTCTTCCAACCAAACATAACGATATACCAAAAGTATACTGGACTCCCAAATTGCATAAATCACCATACAAAGCTAAATTCATAGCTGGTTCTAGAAGCTGCACCACCAAGCTTCTTTCAACCCTGTTGACGAGGGCCCTTTCATGAGATAAAAGCATTTTGGGAAAGGTATTGCGCCACTATTTCTAAAAACTCTGGCGTTGAATGTATGTGGATATTGGAAAACTCAAAATGTCTTACGGAAGAACTTGATGCTAAAGGTCGCATACCGTACAGACATGTATCCACATGGGATTTCTCGACTCTCTATACTACAATCCCTCATCAGGGACCTTATTGACCGTCTAAGTTCATTAATAGTATCTTTGTCCAAGAAAACTGATCGTAGATATATTAAAGTCGGAAGCCATAAAGCATTCTTCAGCTCTACTACATACAAGAAGTATCATTCATGGGATGTTTCTTTGTTTATAGAGTTGCTTGAATTTCTCATTAAAAATATCTATGTGATATTTGGCAACACAATATATCAACAGCATATAGGCATTTCAATGGATACTAATTGTGCACCCCTGTTGGCTGACCTATATCTGTTCTCTTATGAATATGACTATATGCAGGCGCTTTCAAAAACCGATCCATTCAAAGTCCGTTCCTTCTCATTCACCAAACGGTATTATAGACGATCTTCTCGCTGTGGATAATCGCTATATAAATGACGCAGTGAAGGATATATATCCACCTTCGCTGGATTTGAAGGAAACTACAGATAGCCCTACAGGCACATCATATTTAGACCTATATCTCCCTGGTATAATCCGTGACGTGTCCTACTCCTCCTCCTCCGCTTTACTCGCTGCACAGCGGGTCGCATAGGAGGCGCGGGATAGGGTGGGGCGAGAGACCCAGTAGAATGGATCGACTGCGCATGCGCGATGAGTAGTGTGCGATGAGTAGTATAGAAAGGGCACGCGATCTCCCTACCCCTATAAACTAACCCATGGGGGTGAATGAACCCATGGGGGTGAATGAGCCATGGGGGTGAATAAGCACTCGTCTCTATAAAAATGAAGCGGGCCTTCTCTCTCGTCGACTGTATGATAAAAGAGATGATTACAATTTCGACATCGTAAACTACCCCTTTCTGGACAGTAATATTCCAGTGGGACCTGCATATGGCGTATACATATCACGCCTAGTAGCATTTGCTAGATCCTGTGTTAAATGTGACGATTTTAATCAACGTCAGAAAACATTGTTGCAGAAACTTATAAAACAGGGCTACACCACCAAGCGCCTCGACTCAAAGTTTCTCAAATTTGGCGATACATATCGCATGCTGATAGCAAAATACGAGCGTAGCGTGCAAGATCTATGGCGTTACGTTTCGTAACTTGTGTCTAATTCCGCTTAACCCGGGGCTAGAAGCCGTATGAACCCATGTACTTAAAGATCCTCATGATACTCATATGAACAGTCACAATCAAAGCGTGACTGAGATACATCATTCTTTAGATGACGACTTTACAACGAATATTATGGATTAAGAATACTGATCATCATGAAACATCATGATGTCTTGCCGGCATCATTGAAAACTGTTGACCGCTTCTCTTTTGCAGGAAACTAGCCTATGTTTTTGTATACTATGATTGTCTTTTTGAATTTGGTGCTAATACTGTTATATGGAATGTGGAATAGGTCTTTGGATTATGGACGCGGATATTCTTTAATGGACGACGGCTGAATTATGAATGACGGACCAGACGCTTGTAATTTGCCCTTTGGACAAATTGACTCTGGTGATTTTAGTGATGATGGTGACGGTGGTGTTGACGGTAAAGGTGGATGGCGCAGTGACGCCCTACCGCTGGGGTGTAAGATTCCTCACACACACATCCGCCTATGCCTTCTCCCTAATGTCTAGCACTTTAGCACGATCAAATTGGAGAAAGATATATGAGCAACAACAACAAGCATATATTACGTAATGCTAATTTTCTTATCCCTCGATGGATCACAACACACCCACACTGGGAGACCCGCGTTGGGTGTGTTTACAATGCGGGTATGCTATTGTCCGTGTTTCGGACGCATAATCGGCTGCTCTCTCAAGCATCTTCGGGCAGTTCAGGAAATGGTAACAGTAACAAAACCTGAAGCAGCTGTTTTCGCATTTTGACCGCGTTTTGCAGAACCTCTGTGGGTGGTAACCCCATATCCTCTTCAAAGTGTCGATATTCACGATCGACCTATGCATAGGGACCTCTCTTCTTTTCTAGTGGAAGCAGGCTATACTGTTCATAGATCACCATGGTTGTTTTCCTGATGCGGGGAGGCATTTGGATGTAAGTCTGCTGTAAGTAATCATCCCGGCGTCCTCGATCGCCGGGCGTGGGTATGAATAGCAGCTGCCACAGTACGACCCCCCTATGATAATGCCACCCTTCAGAAGTGATGTCACTTCCATCAAGACTCAAGGACCATGTTTAAAGCATGTTTAAACGATGGTCACTTCTGCAGCTGCGGGATGGACCGTAAATCGCTTAAACACGCCCGTGCACTAATATCATCTTTATCAACTACTTCTCGACTGCGCATGTACACCATACCATCATTTCCAGTCCAGTCGTAGTATAGATGCCCAGAGCTTCAAGACGAGGCCCTCTGCGACTCATTTGGGCAACGTAGGGCCCACCTAGATCCACTTGACAATGACTGTTTTTGTCCGCATTTTGCGGATGAGACTGGAAGTCACGTGGCTGGACCTGATGTCATCAACCGTGAAAACCCATAAGGTGCTCTTCGTTCATATGTACAACAAAATCAAGGTCTCGGTCATCGAAAAGCTCCATCGGACCTACAAACGACAGAAGTACAAGCATTTTACGACCAAGAATAATCGGAGGCATGTCCTCCCGAAACTTGTGAACGCCTAAAATCAGGCCTATCACCGCACTATCTAGAGAGCCCCCATTAAAACCACCAAGTCCAAGGCCGAACCGTCCTGTAGCCCAATCAGCCCCTGCAACTTTCACGTCCATATAAATCACAACGTGGTGGTCAAGTGCGGATAGGTGAAGTCAGGGGCAAAAACGAAAAATCGTACACCCCCAACTGGAGCTTTGAGAGCACTCGGCGCCTACCCCGTCAAACAAAAGAGTATCAACTGGAATATCTACGGTTAAAAGTCCACTTTGCATGAGCGTCTTTCAAGTTAATAAGACGCGCAGCGTCCTGTGTGACTTTGCCACCTAACAGGGATGCAGACCAGATCGCGAACGTGCTTGAGGGTGATCATGTCTTGCTTATCGTGTCTTGCTGACATGATTAAAAACTGTTGATCGCTTCTCTCTTGTAGAAAATCATTTACAAGCAGACCATTCCGTGGACATAATAAACATCCTCAGAATCCTATATGACGGAATGCAGTACCTAATTATTTCAAGATCACGGATCAATTACCCTAAAACCATCAAAGAGATTGGCAATTACTCGTCCGGTGCCTATACGTGTGACTGTGAGTCGTCGACATTAGTCTATAAACTATGTAGACATATTGTGGTTGGTAACCTTGATTTAGTGTGCAATGTGGACCTTATAATGCTCCTGATGAAGGGACCAAAATATAGAGAACCGAGGAATATCTTACGGCAGACCAAAAGATAATACTTAGCGCACTTGAACAATATGTTGAGTTGTCGAAACGAGACAAAGTAGGGCCTACAGTACTCGTACTGGTTGGATCTTGCCAGAAGCAATGCTGTTGATATTATCCGCCACATCGACAGAAATACGTTTCCCTAAACGAAACAAACATTGAGAGACTCCATGGTGCAAGAATTTCTTGTAGACTTCCGAAGTACATTCGTGTTTATTCCAGCAGACAAGGAAACAAATAATATATTATTTATATGTGAATATTACTATTACCAGGTACTGGTTAAGGATTTGAGTATGCTATTCCACCTGCTGCTGTATTGATTTACTCCTCCCTTGGAAATATTTTGGAGGATATATTCAACAAACATAAAGAGTTTCTCGACGAAAGAAGTATTTCCCTTCCTACCACTGATTCCGATATACCAAAATTGTATTGAACTCCCATGGCCCAAAATGCAAAAAAAAAAATCCATGCAAAGCTAGACTTATAGCTGGTTAGAACACCTTAGTTCATTAATTATATACAGAGTTCAACAAAAGCTGGTCACTGGTATGTTAATGTCAGAATCCATAAGACTTTCTTCATTTCTACTACACGTATCGTTCTTGAGACGTTTCTTTGTGTACAGAATTAGCTGTTTGAATTTCTCATTAACAATATAGGTATCCCAATGGATGCAAATGGTTCACCACTTTTGATAGACCTATATCTATTCTCTTATAAATACGCCTATATGCAGAAATTGTCAAAAGATAACCATTTCAAAGCCGGTTCCTTCCCATATATCAAACGTTATATAGGCTATCTCCTAACACTCAATAAGCCTCATATCAGCGACGCTGTAAAGGAAATTTATCCTTCTTCAGTGGATTTGACGGAAACCACTGATAGTCCCGACGGAATATCATATCTGGACTAATACTTTTAAAAGAATGATCAGGACTTTCTCCCACGTCGACTATACAACAAGAGTTTTTACATAGTTATATACTCATTTCTGGATAGCAATATTCCAGAAAGACCTGCATACGGCTTATACATGTTATACATTATACGTCATATAACCCAACCGAGTAATAGATTGACAGCATAGTTCTAAAACACCACATTTAAACGGCCCAAACGAGCGAGCAGAGTATCTACTAACATATCATGACTGATAGAATTTGTTGGATCACGTGCGGACTGTGACCATTTTAATCAACGCCACGTATCCCTTGACCACCCAACCGCCTGAGATGCTTTCATCTGCCTTCCAAAACGTAAAAGGTCCTATGGTGCCACCTCACGCTAGTGATGAACTTCACTTCGTGGATGAAGCTGTGGACGATCCCAGTGAGGCCTAACCAGACAAATATCCAGTGAGTAAGATTTACTGGCGACACTGGCATCATTCGCCGATGTTTCCATCACCACCACCCCCTGCTAGATATGTAGAATATCCTGTATATATGTAGACTGGTCGAACTCGCTTGTCTTTCTAGCTACGTCAACGCCATCTGGCGTCTTCCTTCAATGGGTGCGACATATCCAAACATAGTACGAACTACCGCTCGGTACCCCATGAGTACAGCATGTTGTTTTTTGCGTGTTGAAAAACGCGAGCCGCATTGGGATGGCTCTCCGCCATATCGGAGAAGCAGTAGAATAGGGGTTTAGGAGCTGTAGGGGGCGTGTTTATTTACCCGTTTATTTAACCTCATGAATGTGCGTATTTGCCCTTTCTCTACTACACTCCACGTGCTTTTTATTAATGGAATATTCTTAGCAAAACTACATAATACATTAATAAATAATCATCTGATGTGATATAAAATAGTTTTGGGGCCGTTCTGTCTGGAGAAAGACATTTGAATAAAACATCGCATGGAGGCCAGTTTGAATTTAACCAAGATCCAAATAAGCGCAAAATGGCATGATAAGCTAATAACCTGCAGATTATTTTTTATCGGAGCACATGAGAAAAGTTCACCAGACCGCCAGAATGAGGAGTTACAGTAATGTAGGCGACTGTCGCTTGTATGATACGTGTTGCATTAAACGTTACAATTCGGCATTCTAAAATGGGTGTGCTCGTGTGAATGGCGTTCGTTGATGTTTGATATGTAATGTTAATTCATATTATGTAAATAAATGCATCACAGGCCTATACCAGTTTAATTTCCATTACCGTTACGATACCGGTATATATCTTAACGGCTATGCCAGGAAATAATATGAGTGGATATTTCAAAGTATAACTGCATATGCTAGGCCGGCCAAGGACACGAAATGTAACTTGTGATGGCATTGTTTGTTACAAATGGGCACCCATGCTAAATTAGTTCTTTGTGTGCTAGGGTTCAAGGTGGGAGGGGATACCAGCCGGATTTTGGACGTTAAAGGTCATTTCGGGGTCACTTTTGGGGCTAAATAAGGTCAAAATTGGTAAAAGCCGTTCCTAACTTAATTTTCATTGTGATGTTTGTTACCAATGGCTAGCCACGCTAAATTGGTTTTATGTACCGCATGATTTTAGCACAGGTATGGCTAGCTCGTTAATTATTGGAATTGAGGTCATTTTAGGGTCACTTTACGGGTCAAATGAGGTCAAAAATGCTGTTTTATTTCATATATTTTGTGCTGTTTGTTATTTACTTTTGTATGCTGTATGATTCAAGGTAGGGTGGATACTAACACAATTTGAGGTCATTATCAGGTCATTTCGAGGTCAAATAACATCCAAAGATGGCCAAAAGATGGGCCTTAAAACAATTTAAAACATTTTTGTGTGAAATTCCTCGTAAAGAAATGGGTATCTAATCTGAAGTAGTTCTGCGGGGTGAATTTTTAGATATTAGCGTAGGTAATTCAGTATTTTTTGTTTGTGAACTTGGTAACATCCATTTTCTTATAGACTGGACCTTTCCGTTCAATATATTGTTTCTTTCTCCAGTTTGAAGTAGTTTGAGTTAACCCTTTCTGGCCTCGGTGATAGGGATTTCGGAAATTTACTGCCCTTTTGAACATTCACGGTATCACAAGAATGATTAAAAATTGAGAGCAAACACTTTCCGTACTTTTGGAATATTATATTTGCCTAATATTGAGCTTATTTCTGTAATCCTGCGCTAATTCAAAATGGCGCTCATGTGGGTTCATCCAAAAATCGCCCTTTTTCAGGTTATTCATATAATAATCATTATTCTTAGCCCATTGTGCAAATTAGTTAACACGAAGGAATTTCCCATCAAGCCTAGTATCTTTCGCCTATTTTGAATCTGTTTGCTTAATTCTCAGCTTAAAATCTGATGTTTTAAATCAAAATGGCGGACAGCTGGGGTAATCTGAAAATCACACTTTTCATGTTGCTCGTGTAGTTCAAGGCATTATTCTTACCCCATTGCGCAAATTTATCAAAACCGACATATGCCAAAAATCAAGATTTGATGGTCAAATTCAAAATGCTGGCCATATGGGGTCATCTGAAAATCATCTTTTTTCCTGTTGCTCGTGTAGTTCAAGGCATTAGTCTTAGCTCATTATTCAAATTTAGCAAAACCGATGGGTCTCTAAGCATAGCCCAACATCCTATGCCCATTTTGAATCTATATACATATTTCACAGATCAAGATTTGATGGTCAAATTCAAAATGATGGCCATATGGGGTCATCTGAAAATCATATTTTTTTCATGTTGCTCGTTTACTTCAAGGCACTATTCTTCACTAATTGTGCAAGTTTATCAAAACAGAGGCATCTCTTAGCACAGCCTAACAACTTGGGCCCATTTTGAATCTATTTGCATATCCCCACGATTAAAATACGATGTTCAAATTCAATATGGCAGCTGTGTGGGGTTATCTGAATCTCCTGCTTTTCCATGTTGCTCGTGTATATCACGGCATTGTTCTTGGTTGATTGTGCAAATTTATCAAAACCGAAGGATTCCACGTCATAGTCAGATACCTTTTGCCCATTTTGAATCTATTTGCTTAGTCGTCACATTAAAACTGATAGTTTTCTCAAAGCCAAGCCCCTTCATAAAACAGATCGATCTGACTATTTATGGGCCTAGTTTGGCTCTATTCGTACAATCATCAGCTAGAAAAAAATCATAATGGTCACATAATGGTTATTATGCCTACCTTAAACCCTACACTACATACAACTAATTCCGTCTGTCTACCCATTCGTAACAATTAGTATTTTTGTAGATATTAATTTATAACCAATTTGTACCCATTTTTGACCACATTTACAAAAAAGTTACCCTAAAATGATCTTAATTTGAGTAAGTAACGTGTTATCTATGACTAATTTAAAACTTACACTACATACTACTGATTCAATTTGGATACGGTACTCATTCGTAACAATTAGTACTGTGAATATTAATTTATAACCGATTTTTCACCAATTTTTAACCTCATTTGACCCAAATATGCCCCCATAATGACAGTAGTATACATAACGCAAATTGATGAGATACCCCCCCACTGCGCATGCGCAGAACCTGGTGTGACGTCATAAGTGTATGGGCATTGGGGGGTTATTGGGGGTGTGCGCATGCGTGATGTGTGGGAGGTGGGTACAAGATGGCCGCCATGTGGGAGGTGGGTACAAGATGGCCGCCATGTGGGAGGTGGGTACAAGATGGCCGCGAGTGTGAGTGAGATGTGGGAGGTGGGTACAAGATGGCCGCCAATGTTCACAAATCATGATAATCAAGATATCTATCGCTCTATATATAGATGTGTGGGAGGTGGGTACAAGATGGCCGCGAGTGTCATGTGTGAGGTGGGTACAAGATGGCCGCCATGTGGGAGGTGGGTACAAGATGGCCGCCATGTGGGAGGTGGGTACAAGATGGCCGCCATGTGGGATTGGCCGCCATGTGGGAGGTGGGTACAAGATGGCCGCGAGTGTGAGTGAGATGTGGGAGGTGGGTACAAGATGGCCGCCAATGTTCACAAATCATGATAATCAAGATATCTATCGCTCTATATATAGATGTGTGGGAGGTGGGTACAAGATGGCCGCGAGTGTGAGTGAGATGTGGGAGGTGGGTACAAGATGGCCGCCAATGTTCACAAATCATGATAATCAAGATATCTATCGCTCTATATATAGATGTGTGGGAGGTGGGTACAAGATGGCCGCGAGTGTGACTGAGATGTGGGAGGTGGGTACAAGATGGCCGCCAATGTTCACAAATCATGATAATCAAGATATCTATCGCTCTATATATAGATGTGTGGGAGGTGGGTACAAGATGGCCGCGAGATGATGGCCGCGAGTGTCATGTGTGGGAGGTGGGTACAAGATGGCCGCGAGTGTGAGTGAGTGCAAGATGTGGGAGGTGGGTACAAGATGGCCGCGAGTGTCATGATGTGGGAGGTGGGTACAAGATGGCCGCGAGTGTGAGTGAGATGTGGGAGGTGGGTACAAGATGGCCGCCAGTGTGAGTGACATGTGGGAGGTGGGTACAAGATGGCCGCGAGTGAGTAATGCGGAGCTCTTGTCCAATCAGAAGCGAGTATTTCAAATCCGTCACAGAGCTCTCAGCCAATCAGAAGCGAGTATTTTGACCCGGTGCATTATGGGCCATATCCAAGATGGCGGCACGTATGTTCAAGATGGCGGCACATCCGGTGTCGAAAACTGGCCATTCCGTCGGGATGTGGTCACCTAGTGTCGAAAACTGGTCCTTGTATGGGTCCTGCTAGACGTTTTGACGCCATGATATAGACCGGAGAGAGAGAGAGAAAACAACAACAACAAGGATGACACATGAGGGAACAACAACAACAACAAGTTTTTTTTCATATAGTTTATTTTCCCCTCCATCATAACATACCCACGCTGGGGGAGCCGCGTTGGGTATGTTTACAATTCAAGAAAGACTCTTGTCCAATCAGAGACCGCCATTTGCATCTGTCCTATTCATTCCTGTCCGTTAGATGTATTCTTGTCCAATCAGAAGTCGCCATTTCAGAGAGTTCCTTCTTCGGTCATGTTCATTCTGAACCGTTTATTCTAATCATCGTCGGCCAGGCCTGGATATTCTTCGGGCAGCATGTTCTGAAACAGTTGTTTGCGCATTTTGATCGCATTTTCCAGGGCCTAGGTGGGTGGTAAACCCATATCCTCTTCCAAGTGACGCTTGGTCTTCATGATGGACCTGTGCGTGGGGTCCCCTTTCATTTCAAGCGGTAGTAAGGTATACTGTTCATAGATCGCCATGGCTGTTTTCCTGATGCGGGGGCGCATTTGGGTGTACGTCTGTTGTAAATTATCCTCTCCGGCGTCCTCGATCGCTTCAGCGTGAGTATTGATAGCTGCTGTCACAATACGATCCCAGAAGGTAGGTTCTGCCTCACTTTCCTGGGATGAAGGCTGATTCTCTGAGGTCAAGCTCTCCATATCAGTAGATAGACTGTCAGCCATCTTGGATTCGGTATCAGTCGATGCACTCTCATCAATCTCTGTATCAGTATCTGCCTCAACGGGCTCCTCGGCGTCTTCAGTCCCATGTATATTTTTCTGGTGTCGCATCATATCGTAATGTCTGGTGAACGTGCGTTCACACTCAGAACAAGTATAAGCCATGTTGACGGTTGAACGTCGACTGTGCGTGTTTTGGGAATACGCTCGCTTTTATAGACAGTAACGCCCATCAACGCTTAGCTCAACGCTTCAACGCCCTGGTGAATTAGCTCAGAAGCTCTGATTTCATGGAATTGACACCAATTCATCGAAATGCAGTGACGCCCGTCAACGCCCGTCGTTACGCCTTAACGCTCGTCTCAACGCTTTAACACACTTTCTTAATGCTTTAACGTTGTTTAATGATGCGTTCGAACAAATGTTTCTTTTGTGCTATTGCTCTGACATACGCCGCTTTCCAGTTCACGCCCGAGGTTTTCAACATCGACGCTGTTCTTTCAATTTCCATATGGACTGGGTCCTTATCCAACAATTTCATATGGGTCAGTAAGTCGACATACTGCTGACGTAAAGCCCGTCGTAGTCTGGGTGCCAATCTGTTATGGGCTAAAATTGCAGCTTCCTCTTTCGAATACCCTTTGCGTTGAAACTTGTTTCCTGTGGCCTCCAACATCCCGCCCATCTCGGCGTCCATACTTTCTTTGAACAAATCCTTCCATAGCCTCGAGTTCACATTATGTTCTTCAACCTCGGGTTGGGCCTTCACGGTTGGGTGATATTCCAGGACTGATGGTATGAAGCGGGCCCGCCGTATGGGGGTGGGCTTCTGCTGCTGCTCTGCCAGGAGTGCACTCGGCGGATGGTGTAGGGGTATAGGCCGTTGTGGTGATTCCTCGCCGGGTAACAGGTGGGTCGTCAGCCGACGATCTTCGGGGTATGGGCTTTTAAATCTACGAACAGGTAGCCGTACGGACGAATTGTCGCTTCTTGAAACGCCCACATAAAATGGTCAATGTTCTGAGGATAAATTCGACTACCAAACACACGGATTTGTGCTCTATCAATGGGATTGGAGAACAACACAAAGTATTGGCAGTTCAAGGCAATATTTCTGGACGCCTTCCCTTGAGGAAAGAGATTCTGAGTCAAATAGATGACGGACAGATTTCGATGATGGGACCCTTTGGTGAATAGGTCGGCGATTTTCGAATTGTCCTTGGCCGCACTCATCAGATCATCGAGTACTACCACGTTGGTCTGCTCGGAATCGAAGTAATAGGGTTCGTCTATGTCGTGAGGAATTCCTGGAACAAAGCTCACATTCTGTAGTCGTGCAGTTTCGTAGGCGGGCTGCCATTGGCTATAACACCAAACAACACGTGTCGGAGCTGGGGTTGCCACATCTTCCTCTAAGAACTTCATCACCCAGGACGTCTTT
>JAVTVY010008797.1:0-44104 GCA_036873755.1 Hanleya hanleyi | reverse complement strand
ATAGAATTTATACACTCTTCAGACTTCTCCTTTTCATACTTTAAATCTCGTGTCAGAGTGTGTACTATTAATATGCTTATGGAGACTTTCATTAAAAGCTGCACCTTGATGGACCATCAATTGTTGACATAAATTCCAATGGTAAGCATGGAAAGTCATTGAACTATACTCACAGTGCTGGTGTGCACTATAAGCATGCACTATGCAACATTCCAATTCGAGCATGCACTTGAGCACATATCGGTCTATTTCTCACACTTAGTGGCCATGTTCATCATACTACTGCTTGTTAACATTGATTGATTGGGCTGATATATCAGTTGAGCGATTTGCCACAGACCCTAAGACATTTGTCATAATTTTGGGAATTGACTTTTCATGATTTTTTATTTTAATAAAATTAATCACTGCAATGTTTTTGGAAGAGAAATGGTCTTCCAGTGGAAGCAGTTAATATCATAATATACATGGTTTCTAAACCTAGGGTAGGTTGCCCATTAGCCTTTGTTCACTATTTATAATTATGAATTGTCATGCACTTATACATGGCAAATTCGGTGCTTTGTGAGCTCTAAATCTCTATTCTTAAAATATCTAAGAGACTAATTTCAAAATCATGGTGAGTGGCTGTGAATTTGTTAAAAACTTAGCTAAATTCAACTTACATGAAGATATTTGTGAGAATTTGCACACTTTTAAACTGAAGCACCTAAAATTTCAGAGGCATTTCTGGCATGGCATATTTTAATTGATTGCGATTACAGGGGAGGTTGACCCCATTTGCTAATGTACATTGTACACAGCTAATTGTAATTGCTGGGGAGGTTGACCCCATTTGTCACTATTTGTTCAAAGGGAGGTTGACCCCTTGCAGGTATGGAAATAAGGGACAGTGATCAGCAATAACTAATCAAATTTGGACACTAACCAATCCAAATTCCATAGTGATAAAACATGGATAAATATTTTGCTGATCAAATTCAAAGCTTTTAATAATGATCTCTGATCAAATTATTTTCCCTTATCTCCAACCCTGCCTTGGCCACTGTACATTGTACAACATGGCTATTTTACAGGGGAGATTGGCCCCTTGTTTACCATGATACATAGTGACTGTACATGGTATGATTTAGTGACTGTGATTCCTGGGGAAGTTGACCCCAGTGTAATTGCAGGGGAGGTTGACCCCATTTGTCACTATTTATTACAGGGGAGGTTGACCCCTTTTGCCATTGCACTGTATGAATCGATAAGACACTTGGGCACGTTGACCCTATTGTTTGTGATTTCATGTTTTAACACAATTTTGTGAAATCCTATCCTATCCTATCCTATCAAATCTAAAACTTCCTTATGTAACCTTTTCACATATGTGAACAGGCAACCCTAGAAAATATTGTGGGTGGCCTTATATTATGATCTGATTTTTTTCACAGTATATGACATTTATCCAGTTTATATGAGGAAGACCCAATTTGTCACAGTGTTGACACAATTTGCTGCTCTTAGGTTGACCCTTATTTGTCACACTCACAGTAGTGCCACTTGTGGTTGTAAATACGGGAGGTTGACCCACTTGCTACACTCAAGAGTAGTGACTCTCATTCATAGCTGATTTAAATACAGAAGGTCCAGGGCCTGAACATACAGATTGTTTCTCAAGTGCTCTGTATCTACATTGTCTAGTTACCATTTAGACATTACTGTTCAATCCTGAATTCATGAATCCAGGACATCAGGAAATGAATCGCATGCCCAGAATGTGGATACTGCGTTATATCTCTATAATTACAGATCCTGTTGTGTCTGCGGACGATTTTGGATGTTGGGAAGCCCAGGTGATTTTTATCCCATTCCGCTGTCCAGTCACTCCTATCCTGTTTTGGACCCTCTGCTCCATTGTATATTCATGAGATGGAGACCTATCATCGACTGGAATATCCATCATTCCTTCTTCATCAACTCCAGAATAGTCCATCAAGCTAGAGTCCTGCTGCTTTTGCTGACTTACCTGTTCTACCAAGTGGTATACATATTACCAACGTTAACATGGATTTTTACGAGCCAGAATTTACCAACGATTTTGTATGCTCTATCTATCATCACTCAGATACACTGTACATCACCGCCTACGTGTATCTCTGAAATCCAGCTGTATCACAGTGACTCGAACTGAATTTACTTGGTGTATATATATTTAGTGTATGATCAGGGTCATAATACATTCTCATGAGGTCAGCATTGACTGCTCACATTTCAGTATACATGAACAAACTAAGCTTGTCAGAAAGCCAGTTATATCATCGTTATAATACATTCTGCTGCACAGGAGGTCAGCATTGACTGCTCACAATTCAGTAGACATGAACATACAACTTGTCAGAAATCCAGCTATAGCATACTGACTTGAACTGAATTTACTTGGTGACTGTTTATATTTAGTGTGCGACCATGGCCATAATACATTCTACTTCTCATGAGGTCAGCATTGACTGCTCATCAATTCAGTATACATGAACATACAAAGCTTGTCAAAAATCCAGTTATATCATAGTGACTTGAACTGAATTTACTTGGTGTATATAATTAGTGTGTGATTATGGTCATAATACATTCTATTTCTCATGAGGTCAGCATTGACTGCTCACATTTCAGTATAGATAAACATTAAGCTTGTCAGAAATCCAGCTATACCAGGCATAGTGACTTGAACTGAATTTACTTTGTGTATATATTTAGGGTATGGTCGTAATACATTCTACTTTTCAGGAGGCCCGCATTGACTGCTCTAATTTCAGTACATATAATTGACTTGTTCCTTTCTATTCATATTGTAGGAGAAGTGTGAAACCATCACCTATGTTTTGTCTCAACATCATATTCAGATGGCCTCCATTATATTCGAGCAGGGTCTATAAATATTTAAGAAAAGTTCAATTTTTTTTATATCTAACATATGAACTTGCACAGGATAGCAACTTTTGATCTGACAGAACCAGATTTTGATCAGATATATCTCATATCTGACCGCTACTTCAGACCCTGCTGGAGTGTGATTTACAGTGTAATCTCTCTATAACTCTTGTCATTGGGGACTGCACTGGCACTTTTATATTTTCAGACCAGACCTCTAGAAGGGTTGAAATGATATGTGCCTAGACTCTAGTTGTTTTGGTTGAGTCAGGTGCTCTTGTTCTTGCATTGATGAGACAGCTTTCCTTACAGGAGTAACTAGTACTTAACTTTTTATTTTTTTCTTCCAATTCTATACAGGTATGTCCATGACCAGGTTTGACAACACAACAGACAGCATTGTGCAGAACTTTCTTCAGCCTGAATTTCCTCTGAAGCTGCCAGCATGTTTGATATTGTCTATATTACCGTTCAGAGTCTTGAGATAAGCCAATTCAACATGTTCAAATCTCAGTCAATTCCCAGAGTTTGGTCGAACTTTATTCTTTGAACATAGGCGAGATACGTTTTTTCATCAGACATATCTGATCATGCTGCTATTTCAGACCCTGTTAGTTTCTTATTCCATTATGATTTCATACTCACAGACAGAAATGGTTGCCTGCTCTCAGCATCTCTATGCTTGCTGATCCTGTGTTAACTCCTTTCCTTTAATTATGACTTCCAGGTTTTTCTCAGTGAGCTTTCTATTATTAATGTAGGTGATCCCAAAGATTGTTCTCTCTGTAGTGCAGTGTGACAGAGGGTTGAGGGGCCTGTGACATGTCTGTACATATCATCTGCAGCTTAATTTGGTGGAATCACTGGTCCTTCTGATATACTGTATCCCAGGTTATTATATTGTATTAGTTTGTTTCTAAGTTTTTTTTTGTGTGTTACTTTATAGACCACCAGTCTGTTTGCAGTAGCAGTGCTTTCCATGGGGAAGCGTAAATATGGACGTTGTAAAACACTTTTATCTTTAAGAATTCCTCATGCGTTGTCTATTTCAGAGAGGAAATCCTACCTCATCCTATCATCCCCAGGCTTGTGAATCCAGTACTAAATATCATTACTATCACTTTCAGGTCTTTTACCAGTGAGCTCCATCACACACAGATACTGGTATATGTGAATTCCTGTATTATGTATTATACAGCAATCATATTGACTTCCTTTTGTCAACTTTATTTCAAAGATTATTCTTGAGAAAGTGAGGCTTAATCCTAACCTTCCCTTGGACAATTGACAACCTTGAGGATCTTCATTGTTTTTATTCGCCATACAATTTAACTGGCTGGCAGTTCAATGTTTTGTGGGGGAATGTCTGAGAAGTGAAGGATATTACTCATTTTTAGGAGGGTAACCGGGACTCTTCCAGTGCCAGTTGTTTTCTTTAATTGAAATAAATAAAGAAAAGAAATGAAATAAAAAATTTCCTGACAGGCCCATGAACCTTTCTCGTGCTATATATTTATTGTATTAATATGGTTCTTCACTATATGACAGGTATTTTATGCTGCCCTGAATGGTATTTGTTCTTCCAGTACCGTACTTGGCTGATGTGGATTTCTGTGCCCCTACCTTCAGGCACACTTATGCATATTTCTTTCATTTTCAGTCTAAAGATTGGTAAGGTAATATTCCACCATCCATGGACGCATAGTAATAGATTGCCCATGTTTTTTCATGCTATCTTTTATTGATTTACATGCTAATTTGGGAAATAAGTTTCCTTTATATTTGTTTGAGTCAATCTGTCTTGCTATACACCCTGTGCAAAATAAACTACATGTACCTGATTGTATTATTTCATGCAATTGCAGTCTTGATATAGTTGGCTGCTATATTACCAGTGATCTGCTCATGAAGATGTAAACATTTGTAGTCAAAGTCATTACTTCAGTTAGCGCTAGCCAGTTGCTGCCATTCTCACTTTATCAAACCAACTATTAAGAGGCCAGTGATATCTACTCATCCTACTGTTTTGTGTTAAATACTGTAAGGGCTAGGTCAGAGACTTCGGTTGGGTGATAACAGTTCCATCTTTTACTCCACTGTTATCTGTGGCCCTTTATGCTCCCCACCTTTGCTGGTATAACAACATTTACATTATTTGCTAATTGGGGGCATGTTCTATCACTGCATTTGGTAACACATAATTCACATAATTCATATGTGTTCTCCATGCCCCTGCTATTTTATCATTTGTCATTTGAATTAATGATTTGTCATTTGAATTAATGATTATAACCATTGTCATTTGAATAAATGACCTAACCAGATTTCTGGGTATTGTGTTTGTCTTTCCCAGCAAACTGAGCTCATTCTCTGACCTAGTCTATCTCGAGCATAAAAGGAAATTAGGGTTACCATAATTAAGTTTATGTGAGGATCAACAAGGTCGCTTTCTTATGTTGACATGATTATAGTTTTATTGTAACTGTTGACTGTGAGTTATCGCCCTTATATTAGACTCTCCAACTTTATAACACGAGGTCGGTCCTCGGCTACCTGGAATTTGTTTCTGGAAAATGTCAGTGATGGATTTGGTTTCTCCAGTTTGCTACAGAACAACATTGGCTGGTTCTTCACATGGCAAATTAATTTTATGACATAGAACAATAGATAAACCAATGCGCCTGAAATTTTGATGCATTGGTTAAGAAGAAATCAAAAGTTATTGAGCAAAAACGACCTTTTTTACCTCCATTTTAGAGAGCGGGATCGCCCTAACCTGTTAATATATTAGTGAATCGACAGGAATACTGTACATATGTTGAGTGTTTCATTGTTATTATTACGAGCTTTCATTGAACCCACCGACCCTCA
The DNA here is from genome assembly GCA_036873755.1 of Hanleya hanleyi. Taxonomy (NCBI): domain Eukaryota; kingdom Metazoa; phylum Mollusca; class Polyplacophora; order Lepidopleurida; family Hanleyidae; genus Hanleya; species Hanleya hanleyi. The sequence goes on along the minus strand of JAVTVY010008797.1, from coordinate 38,320 downwards.
TATATTCTATATCTATAGGTTAGGTGTTTGAACGGACATGAATATCCCTACTACGTGACGTAAATCAGAACCAACCAGGCAGGAACACCCAAAGGAGCCGCAGTGATTAAATGAAATAGGGAGATTGCGTGCACTACTCATCGAACATGTGCAGTCGACCCATTCTACTGTAGGGTGCAAGCCTGGCCCATGGAATCTGAGGTAGTGAAAACCCCAGGCCTCTCGCCCCACCCTATCCCGCGCCACACCTATGCGACCCGCTGTGCCCTTTCTATACTACTCATCACGCATGCGCAGTCGATCCATTCTACTGTAGGGTGACCAAGTGATCTCACGAAGTAGGAGGAGGAGGAGTCGGACACGCTACGGGTTAAGAAGTGAAACCCACATGTCTCTTGCCTTCCTGGCCGGCTTCTTTAATAGTATGAGTAAAGCGGAGTAAGAGGAGGAGGAGGAGGAGTAGGAGGAGTAGGACACGCCACGGATTATACTAGGGAGATTATTGACTGAAATAGGCTTCAGATATCGCCCATCTTGATATTCAAGATAACCGTCGTAGCCAGATGACTTGTCTCACAATTTTACGGGACTATCTATCAATATTCTTACAAATGACCAACAAAAATACTGTCAAACAGATAAAAGAATGCAAGATTCTAGATGCTGATATGGGCTCCTGGTCGCCATTCTGAAAAATGTCCGATGTGGCCTACATAGGAAATGTTCGCGATATCTAGAAATGCTCTCCAAGCCACGATGTACCTCTATGCCAAATTACATGCTTTTGTGAAAAAAAGGCACAATTTTGTTTACATATTAATGAAACAAAAGCATTATTTGAAGAACTGAAGACCCATCACTCTTCCTAATATTTCTTACAAAATTGGGGCCCCAGCGATCGCACAAAGAATTAAGAAGTCGTTTCCCTCATAAGCGAAGATCAAAACGGCTTAATACCAGGAAGATATATTCGTGAAAACACAAGATTAACATACGATTTAATGCAATATACAGAGGTTCGCTTAGCAATATTTTATTTCCGTCGTCGCTATATAGCTGATCGTCGCTATATAGCTGGAATATTGCTGAACGCGACGTTAAGCCTTAATTCTCTCTCTCTCTTTCTCTCTCGTAGTTCCAAATACACTTGCGCTTTGAAGCATTCAGGTGCAATTTATTTTTATACAGACATTGGGATGCCTCTTTTATATCAGATTCAAGCCATATCTGCATGGCATATACTGACGAGGAAGCATACAGTAGAACTGTATCATCGGCATACAACTATCTTTGAGTGATTAAAACATTGCTTAAAATCAGTAATGTTTACACGAATAAAATTGGTCTTAAGACAGAACCTTGGACATGCCATAGTGTACCGGTAAATCGTCTGACATTGACGAACCAAACTGTACACATTGATAGTTTCCGAACCATATGCAGTTTAGAGCCAGATACACCGATACATTTCAATTTATGTAGTAATGTTTCAGTATCGACAGTGTCGAAAGCCTTATGTCCGGTGTTCTGATATTACGGCATAAGGTTGGCATCCAAGTTGCCACATGAACAGGTACAATAAAAGCGTACCTGAGATACAACACTTATCAGCAATCGTTAGATTCTTGGTATGTACTTTAGAATAGTTTAACCGGAAGACTATACTGTGAAGTCATGTGGCTCTGTCAGTTTGCCGGCACGCCTTCCCACTTCCCTTATATGTGTTGTAATAACACCATGGCTATTGTGAAATAATCTTCATTCTGAGCCCTTAATCAGATTAGGCGAATCCCGCTCTTTAAAATGAAGGTAAAAAGGGTCGTTTTCGCTCAATAAATCAGTTCACATAATGGATTCAGCAAAATCCTCTTGAGGCGCATACAGACATATCTATCCGCATTAACTGGTAGTAAAAAAGTAAACTGTCATCTATCTAATTTGCATAATAATAGGCCAAACATCCTTCGCGCTGTTTAAACAACATTGGCTGGTTCTTCACATGGCAAATTAATTTTATGACATAGAACAATAGATAAACCAATGCGCCTGAAATTTAGATGCATTGGTTAAGAAGAAATCAAAAGTTATTGAGCAAAAACGACCTTTTTTACCTCCATTTTAGAGAGCGGGATCGCCCTAACCCCTGTTAATATATTAGTGAATCGACAGGAATACTGTACATATGTTGAGTGTTTCATTGTTATTATTACGAGCTTTCATTGAACCCACCGACCCTCATATATTCTATATCTATAGGTTAGCCAGGTGTTTGAACGGACATGAATATCCCTACTACGTGACGTAAATCAGAACCAACCAGGCAGGAACACCCAAAGGAGCCGCAGTGATTAAATAAAATAGGGAGATTGCGTGCACTACTCATCGCACATGTGCAGTCGACCCATTCTACTGTAGGGTGCAAGCCTGGCCCATGGAATCTGAGGTAGTGAAAACCCCAGGCCTCTCGCCCCACCCTATCCCGCGCCACACCTATGCGACCCGCTGTGCCCTTTCTATACTACTCATCACGCATGCGCAGTCGATCCATTCTACTGTAGGGTGACCAAGTGATCTCACGAAGTAGGAGGAGGAGGAGTCGGACACGCCATGGGTTAAGAAGTGAAACCCACATGTCTCTTGCCTTCCTGGCCGGCTTCTTTAATAGTATGAGTAAAGCGAAGTAGGAGGAGGAGGAGGAGTAGGAGGAGTAGGACACGCCACGGATTATACTAGGGAGATTATTGACTGAAATAGGCTTCAGATATCGGCCATCTTGATATTCAAGATAACCGTCGTAGCCAGATGACTTGTCTCACAATTTTGCGGGACTATCTATCAATATTCTTACAAATGACCAACAAAAATATTGTCAAACAGATAAAAGAATGCAAGATTCTAGATGCTAATATGGGCTCCTGGTCGCCATTCTGAAAAATGTCCGATGTGGCCTATACATAGGAAATGTTCGCGATGTCTAGAAATGCTCTCCAAGCCACGATGTACCTCTATGCCAAATTACATGCTTTTATGAAGAAAGGCACAATTTTTTTTACATATCAATGAAACCAAAGCATTATTTGGGGAACTGGAGGCCCATCACTCTTGCTAAAATTTCTTACAAAATTGGGGCCCCAGCGATCGCACAAAGAATTTAAAAATATTCCCCTCATAAGCGAAGAACAAAACGGCTTAATACCAGGAAAAAAATCAGGTTTGAAAATGAACACGGCTAAAACTAGGGTAATTTGGATTGATTCCAAAATGTATTCCGATATTATATATTTAAGAAAATGGCACCTCGATTGGAAACATGATGCCTTCAAAATGTTAGGGTTTGAAGTAACTTTAAAGTTGGCAGTAATCGTTGAGAGAAACAATACAGATGAATTGAAACTGAGAGTATTATGACAAGTCTGGTCACAACGTTATTTATCACTCCTAGGCAGAATCGTCATTTTGAAAAGTTTATTGATATCGAAAATTATTGATACCTGCCCATGATATTAACTGAGGAATTTCAAATGAAAATATTCGAATTTGTATGAAATTCGAAACCAGATCAAATTTCGAGAGCCATAGTTAAACATCCAGCGAAGTTGCGGGGATTGAAAGTGCCTGATATATATACTATACAATTAAAGAACAGAACATATGCTGGATAATTAAGACGACCATAAACAAAGATTCTCGAATGGGGTGAAAAACTTACGACATTTGCTCCAGAAAATTTAATTATAATAGAGATTTCTAATACATCATTAAGGAATATGGTAATATCACTTAAAGGAAACAATACTTGGAAGGCTGTTTTAGTAGCACACGGAGATTTTAAGCAAAAATGCTGCCTTGATTGTGCCAGTAAATTATCGAGCGAGTTATTATGGCTCAATGACAAATTCATAATAAACAATAAAACATTTCATTATAAACACTGGGATAGAAAATGTGTGCGTTTTGTAGACGATCTGCTGGATGAATATGGAGAGATTCTGTCTATACATAAGTTTAGCGAAACATTTGAAACTGATGTTAATTATTTGGAGTTGCAGTTATATGCAACAACAAAAAAGAGTCGATTGTGCACTTTGTGATAAAAGCATGAAACTTTACATTGTGATAGATAAGGACATATTACTCATATTTACAGGTGGATAGGGGTTTGGAAAATCCGTATTTGGTCGCCATCTTGGATTTCAAAGTGGCCGCCATCAGAAAACCTCAAAGTCGCAAATCGGTACTTCTGAGACACATAGAATATAAATTCAAATGGCTGTACCCTCAAAGAAGCTGATCTAGACACTTTTGCTTCTTCAGAACGAAAAAAATTCAAGATGGCGGCCATTTCTTTTCAAAATGGCTGCCGATTATCGCTTATTTTTACAGTTATGTGACGTAGGGAAATATATATTCAATAATCTACTTGTGAGTGACCTAAAGTGATAAATGGTATCGGCTGACACTTTTTCACGTACATGATACCTCCACCATTATTATATAAAATGTACATTGGAAATAGCCAAAATGCTACCAAAAACAAGCGCTGGCTGAGCGCAAAGACCTCCGTCGTGGCAATAGGATCCGTCGAGGCAATGGGGTAGGGGAATACATCACTGAATAACGCAGGGCCGGATGCCAAGCTCAATTCTGCATTTGTTGGACGTTAACTTCACTAATCTAATTACTCATGCAGACAGATCAATTTGGAAATTCTGCAAAATCAAACCATTATTTGAACTGTTTTCACGCGTTCATTTTAGATGGACTGCAAAGCTGAGAATGGTATCCTTACTCAAGGTAATTTGATATATTCAAGTATAATTTTTAATTCAGTGTATTGAAATGTTAACTGACATATAAGCTGCTGGGAGATTAACCTTTGGAATGGGAATTGGGACAGAGACACTATGATTTGTTGCTTCATTACAATAATGCTGGTAAATATTTTATAAATGCACAAGAAATTCATGCCAAAATAAATAAATAGCCCAATAATTATTTTAATAGAATAATTTTTTTTAAACAACCAGGCTGGTGGATATCATCAACTAAAAAAGGTATCAGTAAAATCAGGGCATCGTCGATTGTGCTGGTCTTTCACAGTCAGTGCGTGCCCTCCCATTTGGTTGGCTTCGACATAAGTCATCAGCCGACAAATACTTTGCGATATATAGAAATGACGGGTGGTGTACTAGAAATCGGTGTGTGGTAATGGCATAAAATGGCGGCAATACTTATCAGAAAAACGGCAAAAATTCTCTACAACATGAAGAGCCGCCATGTTGAATCTCCCGCTGGAAGCGGCCAACCTGACTCCCGTAACTCATGGAGCATGATGGGAGGTGGAACCCGCCTACAGAAGCAAGGCTCATTGAAATGCATTGCAATGAGGGTTCCCCATTATTTCAAAAGTGTCCAGAAACTTGACCTCAAAACTTCGTCGGGAACCATGGCAACCCCTATTGGAAATCACATGAGTCGTGGGTTCCCCATGTGACAATTTTATGGCAGGAGATTTCACGTTGCATTCCTAGACCTCCGTCTGATCGACGGAGGTAAAAACAATGCTCAGCATGATGCAGACTTTTTGAAGAAAGTGATTTTTATTGGAATATGTTCACCTCATCACATATGAAGTTAATTTAAATGGCTGTAGGCCTACCCACATTTACATACGCAATGAAGCTGATCGAGACATTATTGCTTCTTTAGATCGGATGAATTTCAAGATGGTGGTCATTTCTTTTCAAAATGGCTGCCGAGAATCGCTTATTTTTACAGTTATGTGACGTAAGTGAATAAATACTCAATAATGACCTAAAATGCCATATGGCATCGTCTGACACTTGTTCATGTGCATGATACCTGCAATATATGAAGTTGCTGCAGAGAATTCCCTGTGACAGTTACAGAGTGCCACCTAAATCGGGTTGTTGTATCTGCAGTTTCTCACGACACGGGTTTTTGTAGCCACACTAGCGGCTCGTGATAGATTACGCTGGCTTCTGGAAGCAGATATCGAAGTGTCTCTTTCCATCCTCACTCACATGAAGAAGCTTCTCCCGAAGAACCGAGAGGAAACCCACCCCAAATATGGCGAGCCTGAACGGTGTGTCTCTCCGTGTTCAATACTGCGCGCTCTGTTCTTTGAGGAATTGTCTTAATATCCTGGTGGTAACGTCAGGGCGCCGTTTTCTTTTTGTTATCGTCATTCATATGCTGTTTCAGGTGTGGTCTAGCCTGTCTGTGTCTTCAGTGTGTTGTGTCTGTATCAAAAAATTGATTGACTGAATTTCATATACACATATATACATATATACAAGTGATCCTCCGTTAGCACATTTCGAAATTTCCTGGTAGTTCACGGTACAATGGATAATTATAATCATTCCTAGAGTATCTGCTATCTATTAGGAGAGTATATGAGAAAAAACACCTAGAAGAAAAAGGTTGTAGCCACCACAATGGTATTTATCTAATAGAAATATATGTACTTAACTATAATGCACATCACTCCAGCAACACTCACGAATTGGCATTGTCCAATTCACGCACCCTGCGGTGAGAGCGTCTTTGAAAAAAATCCATTTTTCATCAAACTGTGACAACCGTTGTTTTATATTTTCATTAAATTTTTCATTATATTTCACCGAGTAGTGTTTCTTGAATATTTCCATGAGTGGTATAAAATTTGGTTTACACTTCCTAAGTTTGCAGCTGTATACATATTGTTTAGTTAACATCAAAAGGGTATTCACGGCACATTGATTTTTTTCACATCCGATGATAATGGTTTTTGGAGTGATGTGTAAATCTCATAGTTTACTATATTGTGTATAGTTTACTATATTGTGTATAATGAAACATACTCTTGTACACTTCAATAAATTCTAGTCTTTCATCTCCGAGCAGTGATTTCCATTTGGCGATTGCCTTACTTTCTAAAGTAAATTCTGTATTTAAAACATCAAAAAAGTTCCTACATCCCTTCACTTGCCGTCAGCATTTTAATATGTTTGGGAAATGGAGGCATATATCGTAGGGTGCTTGACTGTGCGAAATGCGTTGCTTTCTTCCATTGGTCTAGAATATTTTTTAGGAGTTGTTCATAATGTAAGAAAATTCCCTTTATATCATATTGCTTCTTCAGCTCTCCAAACGTGATAAAGTTACCTCCTATATCGATTATATCTTTTGTATATCTTATCCCTCTACCATGCCAATCCCTAATATAAAAACTGCTTCTTTTAAATTTGGGATTAAACCACAAATTTTCACTAAGTATTTCTTCTATGTGCTCGATTTTTAATTTCTTTTGGAGGCAGTACCAGGCATGCATTGCATCTGTCCAATATGGTTTGGTTATTATTTTTTCTTTTATCATTTTTTGTACATACCCTGCCTCCAACGTTGGTAATTTGTCAAATACTTCGATGTTTATCAGCCTTTGCCATTTGTGTGTGCCAAATATATGGCGCCTGATCCAGGAGATTTTAAATGATTGAATGCAAGGGAGCAGAAATTTGTCATTCGAACTCCGCCTTTTTCATAATCCTGTGTTATAATTATTTGCTTTATTTTATCTTTTCCCCCATTCTATAGAAACTTATATAGCACTGTATTTATTTCTTTTATAATTTCAGGATAAAAGAGGGCTAGATAGAGGTGTATGAGCTTGAGATTTGATCACTGTGATCTTCCCAAGGAGAGTTAGATTTCGTAATTTCCATCTATGTAGTTTTCTTTTCAGGTCGTCAATCTTACTAAGGTAGTTCAGTTGCCACATATTGTGAAAGTTTACTGTCGAGAAACAAATTCTCAATATATTCAGTTCATTGACCCAGTCTGGTTTCAATTCACGGCATAGTTTAACGTCAGATCTGAACAGCGACCCGATCCACGCTGCTTTTGTTTTTTTCTGTATTTATTTTGAGGCCAGATATTTGGTAAAATAGGTCTATACATTTAAGTGCTTCTTTGAGTGATTTTTCTTTCCCATCAAGTATCAATTGTGTACCGTCAGCATACTGGTGTATTTTGAATTCTGCGCCGCCAACATTTGTACCAGATATACTGTCATTGTTTCTGATCATCGACCCGAACACTTCTGCACATAGCAGAAAAAATAGGGGGAAATAGGATCTCCATGTCGACATCTCCGGCCTACATAAAAAAGGAGGACATGTTTCCATTTTGCAATATACACATTTTAGTATTTGTGAAGAATAATTTAACCCCTTTTAGTTTGTCACTGCCGAAATGGAAAGCTTTCGAGACTTTATTTATGAAATCCCAGGAGACTGAATCAAAAGCTTTCTCGAAATCAATGGATAATAATAGTCCTGGGATTTCTTTTTCTTTTGCCTAATATATAATCGTCCCTAGAGTATCTGCTAGCTATTAGGAGAGTGTATGAGAAAAATCACCTAGAAGAAAAATCTTGTAGCCACCAAAATGGTATTTATCCAATAGAAATATATGTACTTAAGTATCATGAACATCCCTCCAGCAACACTCACGAATTGTCATTGTCCCCTGCGGTGAGAGCGTCTTTGAAAAAAAATCCATTTTTCATCAAACTGTGACAACCGTTGTTTTATATTTTCATTATATTTTTCATTATATTTCACCGAGTAGTGTTTCTTGAATATTTCCATGAGTGGCATAAAATTTGGTTTACACTTCCTAAGTTTGCAGCTGTATACATATTGTTTAGTTAACATCAAAAGGGTATTCACGGCACATTGATTTTTTCACATCGAAAATAATGGTTTTTGGAGGGATGTTCCCGCTCATGCCCACCTTTTCTTTGAGCCAGTTATCGAGCTCTGACCATATTGATTTGTATAAGAACAATATACGAACACGTGTTCGATACTCTCACGTCCCTTCTTACAAATGTTTCAAATATCGATATATGATGCAGATTTTGTGTAGAAAAGAATTGGTAGGAAGTATCCTACATAGGATCTTATAGTGTAAACCCCTTAGTTTACTATATTGTGTATAATGAAACATACTCTTGTACACTTCAATAAATTCTAGTCTTTCATCTCCGAGCAATGATTTCCATTTGGCGATTGCCTTACTTTCTCAAGTAAATTCTGTATTTAAAACATCAAAAAAGTTCCTACATCCCTTCACTTGCCGTCAGCATTTTAATATGTTTGGGAAATGGAGGCATATATCGTAGGGTGCTTGACTGTGCGAAATGCGTTGCTTTCTTCCATTGGTCTAGAACATTTTTTAAGAGTTGTTGATAATGTAAAAAAATTCCCTTTATATCATATTGCTTCTTCAGCTCTCCAAACCTGATCAAGTTACCTCCTATATAGATTATATCTTTTATATATCTTATCCTTCTACCATGCCAATCCCTAATATAATAACTGCTTCTTTTAAATTTGAGATTAAACCACAAATTTTCACTAAGTATTTCTTCTATGTGCTTGATTTCTTTTGGAGGCAGTACTAGGCATGCATTGCATCTGTCCAATATGGTTTGGTTATTATTTTTTCTTTGATTATTTTTGTACATACCCTGCCCCCAACGTTGGTAACTTTTCAAATACTTCGTTGTTTATCAGCTTTTGCCATTTGTGTGTGCCAAATATGTGGCGCCTGGTCCAGGAAATTTTAAGTGATTGAATGCAAGGGAGCAAAAATTTGTCATTCGAACTCCGCCTTTTTCGTAATCCTGTGTTATAATTATTTGCTTTATTTTATCTTTTTCCCCATTCCATAGGAACTTATATAGCACTGTATTTATTTCTTCTATAATTTCAGGATAAAAGAGGGCTAGATAGAGGTGTATGAGCTTGGGATATGATCACTGTGATCTTCCCAAGGAGAGTTAGATTTCGTAATCTCCATCTATGTAGTTTTCTTTTCTGGTCGTCTAGTTGAGTTGCCACATATTGTGAAAGTTCACTGTCGAGAAATAAATTCCCAATATATTGAGTTCATTGACCCAGTCTAGTTTCAATTCACGGCATAGTTTAACGTTAGATCCGAACAGCGACCCAATCCACGCTGCTTTTGTTTTTTTCTGTATTTATTTTGAGGCCAGATATTTGGTAAAATAGGTCTATACATTTAAGTGCTTCTTTGAGTGATTTTCCTTTACCATCAAGTATCAATTGTGTATCGTCAGCATACTGGTTTATTTTGAATTCTGCGCCGCCAACATTTGTACCAGATATACTGTCATTGTTTCTGATCATCGACCCGAACACTTTTGCACATAACAGAAAAAGATAGGGGGAAATAGGGTCTCCGTGTCGACATCCCCGGCGTACATAATAAAGGAGGACATGTTTCCATTTTGCAATATACATATTTTAGTATTTGTGAAGAATAATTTAATCCCTTTTAGTATGTCACTGCCGAAATGGAAAGCTTTCAAAACTTTATTTTTGAAATCTCAGGAGACTGAATCAAAAGCTTTTTCGACATCAATGGATAATAATGGTCTTGGGATTTCTTTTTCTTTTGCTTCAAGCATAACATCGTAACGTATTCGAATATTTTCTCTAATGTATCTACCAGGTAAAAAACCTTTTTGTTCTTCATGGATCAACTGGTCTAGTTTTGACTTAAATTCTGTTATCGATACAGGCAGAGCTCAATGTGTATGTGCCATTTAATAGTGTAATCGGTCGCCATGTTTTCAGAAGATTTCTCGGTTTATTGGGTTTTGGTAAGCAGATGATAGCCCCCTGTCTTTGTGTGATTGATAATTCTCCGTTTTGGAAAGATGAGTTTGCAGATCTTAAAATAAAATATCCCAAGTGTTTCCAAAACATCTTGTAAAATTCCGCTGGAAAGCCGTCCAAGCCAGGGCTCTTTTCATTTTTCATATTTTTCAACGCTTTACTTATCTCGTCATATGCTAACAAACCTTCCAGATTGTTTTGATTCTGGCTCAGATAAATACATTTAACTACAGGACTCTGGTTAAATGGCATTATCAAATGATAAGCTCATTATACTGAGAGTTGTTACCTCCCTTTGACCGGTGCGTGTTTGCGTTGGGAACTCGCCCCCGCTTTGGCTTACGTGGGGCTACATCACAATGCCTATTGTCGTGTCAGGTCAACAGATAGACGCTGGTTACCGTCGTGTCAAGATCGGATGCTGGAGCGAAAAGCGTATGATCGATCTTGAAGCTCAAATAGTCTGGATTTAATTCGAATTAGCAGAGCTACGTTCTGAACTTATTGTTTCTAAAGTTTACAAGAGACAGAATTTAAAAACATTTCAAAACGAGACCAAAACGGAAGGCCACCAAACGTTTGACGGCTCCTGCAGTCTCGGGAAATAGCAACAACAACGGCCACTCCGTGCCCGTGTTCCCGGGGAGAGTGAGCGATCAGAATCAACCATCGGATGAAGACATGCAAGCGTCTTCAGCGGTTGAAACAGCTATGGGTAATATAGCCCCAACTTTTGCTAACGGTAATACTGCCTCACAACTTAGCGATTCTATTTGTATGAACCGTGCTGATCTTGCAGCGTTGCTAGGCAACGGTCAGGGGAATGCATTGCTAGATCCTAGTTTCGGGGGGTCCGTACAGAACCCATTTCGGGGCTACGGCGTGCAACAGGGCACCCCAAATCTTATAGGTCCCACTGTTCTTTTAAGGCCGAAGGTACTGATAAGCAAATTGAGACAATTGAGATATGGACCTCAGCGTCCATGATATTCGCAAGTATTTACATCGAGAAGCATTCTCTTAGGGCACGCGAGCTGTTTAAATACATGAGTGTGGTGCGCATGATCGCTTCGCGTGTCAAGGGAACAGCCTGGCGCACGTACGACTCACAATTCCGTCTGAGAATGGTCAAAAAACCAGAACAGTCCTGGGCCGTGATTGATGGGGAGATATGGCTAACCAGCTTATTGCCTGGAGGGGGTTCTCTGCTGGGACTTGGTTCAGATTCCCTCTGTCCCACAAAGTCCAATAGCTCGACATTCAACAAAGGTTTTCGCTTTGTTTCAATAAGGCAGGATGTAATAGACTGAAGTGTAAATTTGCACATAAATGTAGTCAGTGTGGTGCAGCCCATTCAGTAAAATCTTGTGGTGCGGGGAAGAAGAGGGGTTTTTGTCCCCAAAGTAACAGCACCCACGCCTCGGGACAGGAGTAAGTCAACAGAGGGCGAGGAAATATGAAAAACGACAGAAAATAGTAATATTTTCAGATTAGCCCCGACTCCGATAAAATTTGATCGATTATGTTTTTGGCTGAGGGAATATCCTAACCTGGCCGACAAAAACACGTTAATAGCAGGTTTCAGGGATGGTTTTTCGTTGCATTACTCAGGGCCTCATATTCCGATAGATTCGAAAAACCTTAAGTCAGTTCGAATTGCGGAAAATATTGTCGAAAGTAAGCTCCGGAGAGAGTTACAGTTTGGAAGAAAAGCTGGCCCATTCAAACATCGTCCAATATCGACACTTAGAGTATCTCCTATAGGATTAGTTCCTAAGAAATCCCCCGGCGAATACAGGTTAATTCATCATCTTTCCTACCCGAAAGGGTCAGGTAATTCGGTTAATGATTTCATTGATCCTGAACAGTGTTCAGTTTGTTATTCTACCGTAGACGATGCAATTAGAATGATCCAAAAGCAAGGGAAGGGGGCGCTGTTAGCAAAGGCGGATATTAAATCAGCGTTTCATCTTCTACCAGTGCATCCCGCCGATTACGACCAGTTGGGTTTTAAATTCAAAGACAGTTATTTTTTCGGAAAATCTTTACCGATGGGATGTGCTATATCTTGTGCGACATTTGAGCGATTTAGCACTTTTCTGGAATGGTGTGTCAAGCGGAAAAGTAGTTTGGATCAAGTAAAGCATTATGTCGACGATTTTTTCTGCTGTGGGTGTCCTGAATCGCCAGAGTGCGCCAACTTAATTCTGTCATTTGAATCCGTATGTGCTGATATAGGGGTACCCATTGCAGTGGAAAATTTTTTAGGCCCTTGTACCAGCCTGCCCTATCTCGGTCTGTAGTTTGATTCGATGGCTATGGAGGTTAAAATGCCCCCTGGATAAATTGGTAGAATTACGCCAGCGGATAACAGTTTTAAGGGGGCGTAAAAAAAGTCACACTGCAGGAATTACAGTCGGTGATTGGTCTTCTCAATTTCGCGTGTTGGGCAATAGCTCCGGGTCGTGCATTTTGTAGGCGATTAATTGATGCTACTCGGGGGGTAGCCAAAGCTCACCATCACATCCGGGTTACACCAGAAGTTAAGAACGATTTTGACATGTGGCTCACTTTCCTAGAACACTGCAATGCTACTAGCCTATTTCTGCATCAATTCTGGCTGCTTAATGAGGACGCTCAGGTGTTCACTGATGCAGCTGGTGGTTTTGGTATGGGAGCCTATTTTAATGGTCAGTGGTTATTTGGTGCATGACCCCAGGAGTGGTACGCTTCAAGATTAATCTCAGATATAACGTACTTAGAGCTCTTCCCTATTGTAGTTGCCATAGTGGTATGGGGTGATCAACTGCGGCAGAGCAAAATTATCTTTCGCTCTGGTAACATGGCAGTTGTTGAGATAATAAATAAGCAGACCAGTAAATCAGAGCGAGTAATGAAACTGGTACGTATTTTAGTGCTGGCTTGTCTTAAACACAATATACTATTTCGGAGTCAGCACATCAAAGGTTTAGACAACGAAATTGCAGATTCTATTTCACGGTTTCAGTGGTCCCGTTTTCGGCAGCTGGCCCCGCTGGCAGCAGAGCACCCGACAGTTATCCCAGACAGGCTATGGGCCATTTAATGGATGAGGCGAACAGGCTGTTACAGAATTCTTTAGCTCCGAGAACTTTGAAAACTTATCAAGCGGGAATTGCCTCCTTTGAAAGTTTTAAACAAGCCTATGATATAGCTCCGCTATGGCCCGTGTCTCATGTTCATCTCGTCCAATATCTAGCTCATTCCTCTCAGCGGGGCTTTCTCCATCAACTGTATGTACATATATTGCCGGCATAGGCCATAACCACAGGCTCCTCAATTACCCTGACCCCACACAGAATTTTGTTTTCCGCAAGCCTCTAGAGGGCATGAAACGTAACAATCAGCGCTTGCCTATTACCATACATCTGCTGGACGAGATTTTGTCTACTTTACCATTGATTTGTAGTTCCAGTTTTGAAGCTGCAATGTTTAGGGTTGCCTACCTTTTAGCTTTCTTCGGTTTTCTCCGAGTTAGCGAGGTACCGTCAGATTCAAAACCCGAGCCCAATTTAAGAGCGCTACAGTTGTCGGATGTGTCCATCGACAGTAATAAGAAATCTATCCTGTTGTCAATAAGGTACTCTAAAACAGACCAACTGGGTAGAGGTACGGTGCTTGTAATACCAGGTCTAGCTGGGGGAAACTTCTGTCTACTCGATGCAATTTCTGAGTGTTTGACCCTGCGGCGGAACGTACAAGGAACCCAACTTTTCTCACATTTTGACGGTACTCCTCTTAGTAGGTATCAATTTTCGGCGATGATTAGGAAGGCTTTGGCATTTCTGCGTATCCCAGCTTCTCGGTACACTAGCCATTCTTTCAGGATTGGTTCAGCTTCAACAGCCGCGACTTATGGAATAAGAGCGGAAGATATTCAAATACTCGGCAGGTGGAGGTCAAATGCCTTTCAGAGATATATTCGCATGCCCGCAACAATCACAGGCTCGTCAAAATTCAATTAGTGCACATTCAGCTTAGAGCTGTATTGAGCTATAAGAAGTTAAGGTTTGTCGTTTGCCTATAGCTTATATAACGAGTTGCGAGATCAACGGTATTTGAAGATAAAGGTAGAAAAAATTGATTCTGCTACTCGTTTTCTGACTTGTTTTTATTGCTACAGATCAACGGCGACTTACAAGAGTGTGGATTGTGGGATCGAGTCTGATATATTGGGCACAAAGAAATGAAAACCAGTGGCAAGAATCTTGGCCTCCAGCAAAGGCACGGTGTCGAGATCACGTGGATCGGTGTCCGTGGAATGAGGTGGAACCACCTGGTGACAACAGTGCAAAATAAACTGACTGTACTGCCAAAGCCTGACAGTTTGTTAGTGCATGCCGGTACAAATGACTTGGGTTATGTGAATAGCTGCGAATTAATTATTACAATGCACCGTGATTTAAAGCTCTTGCAGGATACTTTGCCGATCTGCTTAGTTGGGTATTCATGCATGATCTCTAGACGCAATTGGCCTGCCGCCAGAAATGTAAAAAAGATTGCTATTGCTAGGAAACGCATCAATAGAGCTGTAGGCGACGTATTGCTGAAATCAGGTGGTTTTATTGTTCGTCATCCCGACATAACATTTGACATGCCCGCGTTATTCCGCGATGATGGTGTTCACCTGTCGGGGATAGGAAATGATTTTTTCCTCAATGTTTTTGAAGGAGCTTTGGAGGAGTTGATATTAAGAAATGTGCGTAGTTTTCCTCCGCGAGGTCAATGAGTATACTCTTAGTCACAGCGGAATTATCTCAATGGCCACGGTGGTATAACGGTGTTGGGGCGAGACTCTAGGGAGTGTCTCGGTTGGAACGGTATTTCATGGGTCCCATGCTGTGTGGAAGGCATACATAGTCTATAATGCGTTGTATGACCAGGGGTCTGCTAAAGTTTTGCCCAGGGGACTGGTAGGAGGCATGCTTTTCCACCCAGTTGGCCTATGCTTACCATGGGAACCTGCTGGAGAGGTATGCCTTCTATGCTTCTGTATTTAGGCCAAATGTTTTGCCCTTAAACTTCGCCATTGTAGCCAATGGAAGGTTTGCTAGATCTGCCGGGTTGGGTACCACGGGGACCGCGTAATATGCTAGCGCGTAAACAGCTAGCGCGTTGTCATGGTAACCTGTCATGAAATCCCGCGAACACCGTATGTATTTCAGAATGAAGCCGTGGCCATTTTAATCCATATATGACTCCGTTTTCATTTGCGTTGTTGTTGTAAATAACGAATTCATGTGATAATCTATGTATAGTTCTAAATTGTCAAGGTTTTCAGTCGTGTTTTGTTCGATTGTAGCCTTTTTGTATATAATTCATGGTAAAGGTGTTTTTGTTCTTTCAATATTTCTTTTGTATGATGAATTTCCTTACCATCTGCTGTTGTTAGTTTTGTTATTAGTTTATTCGTGTAATTTCTCTGTTCTAATCCAAGAAAATATTTTGCTGGCTTTTCACCCTCTTCAATCCAACGTCACTTTGTTCTCATAATAATTCCGCCTATTCTGCTTCTTCGAATAGCTTCCCGTTCATCTTTGGTATGCTGTAATTTATTGATTTGGTCTTCTGCTATTGATGTGCAATTTTGCTGAATCTGTTCTTCCGTAACTTTAATTCTTTCTTGTAAAGCAATCTCCTTCTGATTATCTTTGTTTCTTTTTTTATAGAAGAATATTTGATTGTTTCACTTCGTAAACTTGTCAGTAATGTATCTAAGAATAACGTATCATCTATAGTTAGTTGTATTTGCGATTTCGCAACAGTGTCTATCTTATTGCGGTCAAAGGAAAGCGGAGTATATTCTGCAATAGTTCTATTAAAGTGATCGTAAACCCTCAAACAAAGTTTCCATCAAATGAAAGACCATTGGAAACTGTGTGGAAAAATATTTATTGTAATTTTTTACGATTTTATTACACAGAGTAAACTATAAATAAAGCATTGTATTCTATGGTGGTCTGTTGCAATCATATTTAGGTCCAGTGACGTCACACTGCCTTAATACATATATCTCAAACTTTGTATGCACTTTGCAATGCTTGATTCAAGCTTAAGGTGTGTATACTTTGAGTTTCAACACAGACTCACTGTTCCAATGTGCATGTTTCACCAAAATCCGGGAGATGGTAACTCATAAGTGCCAAGTCAATTTGAATATTGCATTTAATTTCCCAGATTTTGGTGAAACATGCACATTGGAACAGTGAGTGTGTTGAAACTCAAAATATACACACCTTAAGATTGAATCAAGCATTGGAAAGTGCATACACAGTTTGAAATATATGTATTAAGGCAGTGTGACGTCACTGGACCTAAATATGATTGCAACAGACCACCATAAAATACAATGCTTTATTTGCAGTTTACTCTGTGTAATAAAACCTTAAAAAATTACAATAAATATTTTTCCACACAGTTTCCAATGGTCTTTCATTTGAAAGAAACTTTACTGGAGTGTTTACGATCACTTTAATTATACATCTTACAAGATTTAGATATTTTACATCTCTAAGTAAGCCACAGGTAAATTTCAATATCCTCTGCCTCTTTCGGCGTTTGAGAACTTGCAGTTCAAAGTAATGGCGGGATGATCCGTACGGTAACCCGGGATTATATCTGTTTCCGACCTTATATTATGTATGTCCGTGCATGTGAGAAAAAAGTCTAAGCGAGCCTGTTTTCTTTGGGTTTTCCTCCGCCACGTACAACGTCTTATGTTTTCATTTTGTAGTCTCCATACATCAACATATTCTTTTTCTTTCATCCAGTAAAGAACCGATTGTCTTGCGTTCGGATTGTTCATATGTTTGTAATTAGACCAAATTCTAATCTCCGCATACGATTATCGAATGGTTGCCTATGTCTTCTATTTTTTTTTTTTTTTTAGACTTACTAATGCAACCAGTTTATCTTCAATTTCCACACTCATGATTATATAATCCCTAGTAAGGAATAGAAGACTTTGTAGAGTTTCGTTCTACTAGTGAACTAGTTTTGGTTGGACTGCAAAGTTTGCTAGTATCTTTGCAAATTTGGTTCGGAAAATTAAATTCTCTATACATCGTCCGCTTCATATTTTAATCTGCATACATCGAGAATGTAAGAGCTGCATTATTTCTCTCTTGGGACTCGTTAGATCTATTGGTGCGCAGAGGTATATTTGAGAGATTGAGGTTCTATATCTCACCCAAAGATGGAATGTAGGGTGTCATCTTGAAGCTCTTGTGGTGTAGACCACGACTTGAAGGAGTTCCATGTCATTTGTGGCGTCATTTGTGGCGTCATTGGTAACGTCATTGGTACGAGAGGTAGCGAAAGCGGCCATTTTAAGGGTGCGTGTTATCGTGTTATCATGTTATCGTTCTGTGCATACGCAGTCTGGCAGTAGTATAGAGCTCTTGTCCAATCAGAAGCCCCCATTTGAGAAACTACAGAGTTCGGAGCTGTGGGATGGATCGATTGAGAGCTCGGATCTCTTGGAGCTCGAAGCTCTTGGAGTCGAAGCTTGGAGTTCTTGGAGCCTACGAGCTACAGGGTACAGGGTGCACCACAGGTGCGTGCGCATGCATGCGATGACGTCACTTCCGAACTCCGAGCTCCAAGAGCTCCAAGCTCTGACTTCAAGAACTCCACGCTCCAAGAGCTCCGAGCTCCAAGATCCAAGAGCTCCGAGCTCCAAGATCCAAGAGCTCCGAGCTCTCAATCGATCCAACCCACAGCTCCGAGATCTGTACTTTCTCAAATGGCGGCTTGTGATTGGATAAGAGTTCTATACTACTGCCAGACGGCGCATGCAGTGAACGATAATACTAGGCTACACACCAGTCCAATCCGAAGATACTCCACGAGCCTTTCACTACGAAACCCCACACGATCCATTCGGACCACGGATGGTCCACCTAGAGGCTAAAATTTCATTCCAGTGCTTCTTTTCCACTATTTCCTGTCTGCGCATTTTAGCCATACCATCTACTTCCACGACACACCCGACCAGTCGGACGCTGTCCCAGGAAAGCTTCGATATGATATCCCACGCGTCCCATTCGGACCAAGAATGGTCCCCCAGTCTCTCAAACACACCCCTACGCACCCCTAAAATGACCGCTTTCGTTACCACTCGTAATGATGACGTCACCAATTACGTCAGAGATGGCATGGAAATCTCTCAAGTCGTGGTCCACACCCCACTCCATCTTTGGACGAAATATAGAACCTCAATCTCTCAAATATACACCTGCGCACCTCGAGAATGACCACTTTACTTACTACACCAATTCTGCGCATGCGCAGATTGGCGCGACTTCCAATAAAAAACACGCCTGTCTGACTCTACCACACGAAAGCTTCACTAGGATACCCCATCCTGTCCATTTGGACCAAACATGGGTCCCTTGATTGCCCAAACATGTCATTGCCCACGCCCAAAATGACATCTTTTGTTACTACTGCCCAACGGCGCATGAGCAGCACGATGCGGCTTGCAACAAAAACCAAACCTTTCGTCATCTACATGCAGAGAGCTACAAGATGACACCCCACACGGTCTATTTGGACCACGGATGGTCCATCTCTACACCAAAAACCTTCCTTCACATCCCAAAATGTCCACTCTGGCTACTACTCCTTCTGATGACGTCATCAATGACGTCACAGAGGATGTGGACTTCCCTCAAGTCGTGGTCTACACACCAAGGGCTTCACTCTGACACATCACACGACGCTTTCGGACCAAGAATGGTCCCTCAATCGCTCAAACACACATTCACGCACCCCGAAAACGCCCGCTTTCGCTACTACTCCTACTGTTGTATGTATAGCCCCTGTGTGACGTCATACCAACAAATTATAATAGTATCTTGTAAATATTTGATGCAGCAATCAATGCTGAATAATATGTAACCAACATTATAAAGATCGGATAATAATTATGGAAGATAAGACTATTCTTGTAACCCTACCCCTATTGTCACACAAAATTGTAGTCTTAGGGGTAATTTCAAACTGATTAAAGGGGTAGTGAGTCCCAGTTTATCGACTGTTAACAAATTGTTTCTGATTTGACATGTCCTAAAGTACAAAAAAAATTATATTTTGGCTCTGTAGGGGGGGGGGGATGCAAGGTGAGCCCTAGTAGCTCACGGACTATATAACTTTACTGTTCAGCTCGTTCTGGTAATATGAATCGCAGTGTAAGCTAATCATTGTAAGCTAACTGACTGTAATGCTTCGCTGATCATGTCAACACATTTAGGACCAATCGTGTATTAAACCGCATGGACATATAATCTGAAAGAAGAAGTACATTTATTTCGCCTGGTTGTTTATCCCGTCACTAGAGACGAACACACAGCATATTTACTTCGTAAGAACCGTTGATAAATGGACTGTGACTGTACAGAATGTATGGCACTATAGAATATGCGCCTGTGTGTATGAACCAGTTTTATAGTTTTGACAGTTTTAATATCTCTACGCTGTCATGAACATCAATGGAGCGGAGATATGGTTTTCTTCACAGCTTGAAAGACGACACTTTGAGTTTCTAACAACATGTAATATGATGAATCAATTGGTCGATAATTCTCAATGACAGGCGATCGTTGAACTTTTTTCTATCGGTACAATAAGAGAAGGTTAGAGGCCACCATTCGCGTATTTTTGTAATAAGAGATTATTCACTTCGTCGTTCTCTCCTGAAAACCATCGAAACTGTATATCGGGTACTAATGTTGTTTTTTGTTTTGTTTTATTCATTTATTTTTTTTTTATTTTTTTTTTATCTTTTTTTTAAATCTTTTTGCTGTAATCCCCCCGCCCCCTGTTATGTACCGTCCTTCCTGCCCCAGATAAATCGTCAGGGACAGGTGACCAGCGCCAGTGTGATTAAGACGACCCATTTCTATCAACTAAGTCCACATGCAACCAACGGTTTTATTGACGTAGACATATGATCTCTTTTCTCTCGCCTACATAACAATACATCCAATATGCTAAAGGACATTCCCACGCCAAAAGAGACATGCTTAAGTCTGCCCGAGAGTTAGCTTAGGTCATCGATGTCACCTTGGCGACAATGTCTGAAAGATAGCGAGTGTTGCTGTGTTAACGACACAACAAAGTACGTTACCCAGTCTGCACTGTTAGCGTGTATACCCAACTATATTCTCTGACATTTTGCCCCGGATGAGCCGACTCGACAATATTTTGATGTGTTGTTGATTTTTATCATATTTTATAGTATTGATAGACCACATGTAAGTATGTCATATTTATTGAGTTGAACATTGCATTGGCGTATACCTACAGTCTTCCTCGTATAGTGGCGTTAGATATGAATGAGGGATGACTGCAGCGCCATTTTCAGCAGATTTCATGTTAAAACTGTCTCTAAAATTGAATGTTTTAAACTAGCTAACAAATATCATCGTGGAGTTGATTCTTGTCTCTTAATTGTATCAGCTGTGTAAATATTATCGTCGCAGTTTAAATCCACAATTTAATACTGTAAATATACCCTTGGGCGTATCTTCGAGGCAAAAAGTACTCTGCATAGTTACAGTCCTTGATTACTGCGAGACTCACTACTGGGCGGCGCACCGCTGCTGCCAGATGCACCGACTGCAAGCTGCAGTAGGGGATAACTGCAGCTTGCAGCCGGTGCGCCTTACAGTAGCGGTGCGCCTCCCAGTAGCTCGTCTCGCAGTAATCAAGGACGGTACCCTTATTCCATTTTCCCGTCTCATCTCATCATTTCAACGTTTTGTCGTGAGGCTAACACATACGTGATTACACATGAACAATAAACACGTTCCTTGGTAGTTCTTCTGCCATTGGTTCAATCATAAATTATCACTGAAATGTCATTTCGAAAGTTCTCTGTTTAATTTATATCTATGTCACACATGTAAGTTTAATACTTTTCTCCAGTCTCGTACAAGACGACCATGCCTCTTTGAGTTGCTCCCATTATGAAGACAGAATGTCTTTCCAGTTTCTTCTCTGGAAGTTTTAGTTATGTCTGATACGCCAGTTTGATTTCCCTCCCATTTTTCCTCTTTTGAATATTTGAATATGCCGGATACACAGCTGCTTGGCCTGTGGGATATTTGATGGTAGATACGCAAATTTTTAATAAATTATGGTTTTTTTTTCAAATAGATACCGTAGTTTTTTTTTATTTTTCTAAATGTTTTTCTCTTTAATCTTGACTCAAATAAAGTCATTCATTTTGATGTCAAGCCGAATTACTAATTTTAATTTTCTCGCATACCCTGACATCTATGACATAGAAAAAAGACTATGTCACAGAGGTCAGAGTATGGTAGAAAATTAAAAATGTAGTGACTCGGCTTGACATCAAAGGGGATGAAAGTCATCCCCTTTAATGTCAAGCTGAGTCACTACATTTTTGAGTCAAGATGAAAGTGAAAACATTTTGGATTTCTTTTTTTTCATAATTTATTGAAAATATACGTAGACATCTACCATCCACTATCCCACAGGTCAGACAACTGTGGCCAGATAGGTCAGCTTAGAATTCCTCTCCTATACACTGCGAAGGTTTTGGGGTTTTTTTAATTAATTTTCATAATTTATTGAAAATATACGTAGAGATCTACCATCCACTATCCCACAGGCCAGACAACTGTGGCCGGATAGGTCAGCTTAGAATTCCTCTCCTATACACTGCGAAGGAAGGCCACAACGATGTCTCTCCCAGTTAAATGGAATTTCTCTCTAGCTCATTTTTTCGTCGAGACAGAAATGTCATACTGAGTAGTCCCCCTTGGGTATTGATAGAATATCATTCCCCAAGATTCATTCTGGAATTTACCTCTTGGAATATTTAGATATGTCAGATAGGTCAGTTTGGTTTCCCTGCCATACCTTACTCCGCGCAGTATAGTCGCCACATTCAGTTGCCCCCTCCTCTCCCCCTCTTAGGTAAACAGAATGTCATTTACAGTTTAACTTCCTTGATTTTTTAGCGAGATCAGATATACCAGTTTTCCTTCGAAACAGGCACGCCATATTGAATAGTCCCCCTTGGGTACGCAGACTATCATTTCCCAAGATTCACTTTTGAATATTTAGGTCGGTCAGATACGCCAGTATGATACCCTACACTGAAAAAAAAATTCCTTAAAATATAAGGAATATTCCCCGACTATTACACCAGTGGAATATTCCTTAAAATTCAATAAGGAATATTCCGTAGCATGTTAAGGAAATTCCTTAACATGGTAAGGAATTTTCCTTAGCTATGTTTAGGAATATTTCGCTGGTGTAATAGTCGGGGAATATTCCTTAAATTTTTAAGGAATTTTTTTTTCTCTGTGCTTTTGACTATTTGGATAAGGGAAAATAGAAAACTGACTAGTCCCCTTGTGTAAGAAAAATGTAATTTTCCAATATTTACACTCGAATTAGAGCCATGTCAGATATGCCAGATTAATTTTCTCTCTTTGAATACTGTTATTTTACGGAAGCATAGGAGGGAGACGGATTTTATTTATAAAAATTATCTCGGATAATTGTTCAACGAGAGTGCAGAATTATCTCGGAGTCGGAGATAATCGACCAATGAAAACGCAGAATTATCTCGGACCCCGGGAAAAAAAATGTTTTTGATGTCTCTTCTATGCTTCCATAGGTACATATTCCAAGGAGTAAGAAAAAGTTCAGAGACGGGGCCCAAATGGTCCTTCCCCATGCTGTGGTATACTCTCAAGTCGCCTATGCCAGCTAGGGTTGAGCTGGATATCCATCCTTTGAAACTTGCACACTGGACCATTTCTGTCAGTGGTTTCGGATATAGGTACCTCGATGGTCCCAACGTAGTTCATGTCCAATATTTTGTCAATGAAATAATATTGTGGTTATTAATCATTTTGGTTAAATTTTGAGTTATTTACACAATACCCGAGGCAAAGTATGATGGATGAAATACAAAATCGCGACCATACGGCGTCATCTAAAATTCAAGGCAGTTATAACCCTCAAAGTACTGTGTATATTTGTCAAAATTTAACCCTCCCACAATTATTGATCCCCATTTTAAGAGAATTCTCATAATCCACGAAACATAAAATCGTGCTTAAATACAAAATGGTAAGCATGTGGGGTCATCTGAAACTCATTCCCTCTTATGTCCATTCTAGGCATATTGTTAGCCCAGAGTAAATGATTCATCGAGAGCTACACCACAGCATAGCATACTACAGCCTATTTAATCAATTTTGTATAATTCGAGGAAACACCAACTGGTCACGAGTAAATGGATATGGCAGGGGTCAAACTGGCATATGTCATAATTTGCAGAATTGTTCTTAATCGGATGATCATTTGTCGGACTAAAATCTTTCTCAGCATAGCTTATCATTTTAGGCCCATTTGGAGACCAATTACGTGATCTTCTACCTATTCAGTACATTTGAAGTATAAACAATATAATTTCGCTGAGTGCTACGATGGAGTGAAAGTGAGCGGATTTGGCACCCCACCACCTGAGTCATTCCTTCATGTGAGGAATCTGTATCACTGAAATGGTTATTCCAATGTTTTCTGTTGAATTTTAATCTATGTCTCATATGTCAGTTTAACATTTCTGTTCAGTCAACTACTTGATGACCAGACGTCATTGAGTTGTCCACTTAGGTAGACAGAATGCCATTTCCAGTTTCTTCATGTCAGATACGCCAGTGTGATTTCCCTCCCATTTTCCCCCGTTTGAATTTTCATTTTTGGTATTTTGGTATTTTTCTCCCAATTTGCTTTCGAAACAGACAAGTCCTCTTCTGTAGTTCTCATTAGACATAATATCATTTTCAAGCTTGACTATCTAAGTTTGAGTCATATCAAATACCCCAGTTTGATTTCCCTCCCATTTTCCCTCTTAGACAGAATATAATTTCCCAAGATTGACTCTTGAATTATGAGTCATATCAGATATCCCAGTTCGATTTTCCTCCCATTTTCCCTCTTGAATATTTCAGTATGACAGATATGACAAATGAGACACATTTGGCTTGGCTAAAAAATTCAAAGGAGAGAAAATAGGAGAGGAAACCCCAACCGACCTATGTGACTTATCTGACCACGAGGTACTCAAAATAGGAAAAAAATTGCGGGAAAATCAAATCGGCGTATCTAACCTGACTCAACCACCTCACTGGCGTATGATAATACCCAGCCACCGAGTCAGAGTTTCGGACACGATTCTCGCCCGAGCAGCACACTGACGGAAGTGACATCATATGTAGTAAAATCGATGTTTGTAAAACATTCCGATTACTTTTCAATTCTGCGTAACACCTAGCGTTAAAAAGAAGGATCTAGAGATTATTTTCCCCGTTTATATGGGCAGAGCATATGAAAAGTAGTTCGCTAATGTGCAAAACTGAAGGAGTTGTTCGGTCGCATTCGAACTGAACCGTGTGAGCGTGGGTTTTTCTCTATCTCGCTGGGGTCTAATAACACCCCAGCCACCAGTCAGATATTTGGACCGGATTCGGGGCCTTCGCGCACATCACCGGAAGTGACATCATATACAGTAAAATAGATGTTTACCGAACATTTCGATTACTTTTCAAGTCTGCATAATAGCTCTGTTGACCTAGCGTTAAAAAGAATTATCTGGAGATAATTTTCCCTGATTATCTGGACAGAGCATATGAAAAGTAGTTCGCTCATGTGCAACACTAAAGGAGTTGTTCGGCCGGATTCAAACTGAACTGTGCGTTCGTTGGTTTCCCCTATACGTCATAGCAACGTAGTAAAGATCAACTTCCGCTATTGATGGCAGGGATGGTAATGGAGCCTGCGAAATGTAGCATGCGCTGTGGGGAGGTTGTACTTCATAGTCACGTCGTAAAGTAGACTCGTACCTAGCCCTCAACTCACACGCACCGTTGGGGTCTAGTTAGCGGCAGGCATTTTGTATTCTCTGATTGGCTGAATTACCGGTCTAAATCTAGACCGGTAAATAGACCAATGTCAATATGTGTTGTTGTTGTTGTTCGTGTGTATCTAGTGACCAGTACTCGTCTATGGTGCGATAAAGGGCCTTGAGCGCTACGGCCACCAATCCACCAAGTATTATATAGATCCTTTGTAAGATTTGATGAGCGATGAGCGATTATGGTAGGTTTCCTAAATAAAGCCCTCGCTTCTACGACTACCACGACGTCCAGCAAGACGGTACATCTTCGGAAAATTTATGACCTATTCCAAGGTTCTTAGCGGGACATGTTCATGATCAGGTCAGGGGATTTGCAGCATTTCTGTTCTTCATTCAATACATAGTACTGTTCATACGCCCTATATTTACTTTTGTTGCTAACATTATGCAAGTTTTGTTGTTAAAAAAATAAAACTGAACGTACTTGTAGGCCTACTCGTCTGAAGCAGCAGACATTATAAATTTAGTTGACCTAGATTCTGCATTGAAGATCAACCATTGAAACGCGGAAAACAACGAATTACGTCAATTATACAGTATTTTCGCCTTCATGTTGTCTGATCGTACTAGTCTTGTTTATCTGATGATGCTAAACAATAATGATCTTGTGAAGAGCTGTGAACTTTGGATAGGCCTAGGTCATAAATTTTCTGAAGATGTACCATTTTGCCGACGTCCAAACAAGCATGGAGGGGCATTGTGGGTGGAGAATACCATGGGCCAATCACTGTGCAGTGCTGATTTAAAATGCCTGCCGATAACTAGTCTCCATAGAGCGATAGCGAATTGGAGCTGGGTACGAGTCTAGTCGTAAAGGTCATCTTCTGCTGTAGGGGGCAGGGTCATAGTGTAGTGAACCTGTGAAATGGAGCATGCGCTGTGGGGAGGTTGAATCTGACTACAATTTAAGAGTGGATCTCAGGAAATGACAGTCTACACAAGGGGAACCAGTCAATATGACTCGTCTGTCAAAATGGGAGAGAAATACCAGACGGACATATCTGACATGACTAAAAATCAAAAGGAGAGAAAATTTGAACTGCTATTCCATCTACCCAAGGGGGACAACTCAATGTGGCATATCCTTTCGCAGAGTCAAATAGGTGAGAAAAACCAAACTGAGCTATCCGGTATCTAAATACCAGGTATTAAAGAGAAATCAAACTGGCATGACAAAAAATCTCAACAGTGAATCTTGGATAATGATAGTAGGTCTCCCAAAGGGAGAAGTTTACTCAATATGGCTGGTCTGTTTCCAAGCAACGCGGGACAGAAATACCAAACTGACAGGTCCGACAGAAAAAAGTTCAAGGGAGGTAACTGAAAATGACATTCTACCTACAAAATTCTGACAACTGGAGGTGGCTTATCCTTCGCATCTGAATATCCCAACTGGGAGAAATAAGAAGGAAATCGAACTGGTGTATTTGACATAACTTAAAGTTCAAGAGTGAATCTCATACACTCAATAGGGCTTGTTTGTCGCGAACACAAATGGGATAAATCTGACATGACAGAAAATTCAAGAGGAGAAAATGAAAAAGACAAAGTATCATCCTAAGGAAGACAAGTTATAGTTGGAGAGAAATATCAGACTGGCACATTATATATTTATTATTTATAAATACTTACAAGCCAATATGAGCCAATGTACCTGTTCCTGAGCAAAATGAGGGGGAATCAAACTGGCGTATTTGACACGACTAAAAATTCAAAGGAGCGAGAATTATACACTGCCAGAAGAAAGGTGTTGGCCCATTACACTTCAATGGTGATCACCTTTAAAATGTGATGAATTAGAGCCATCGCATTTAAATGACGACGGCCTTCCCCTTCTAAGGGTGATGATTTTGCCTCAACACCCTTAAAAGGTGATGACCTAAATTTACAATCATGGCTCATCACTCTTCAGAGGTGATGATCATCATTTTTAAAGATGATCATAAAAAAAGGGTAATGGCTCTAACTCATCACCTTTTCGAGGTGATAGTTATCACCTTTTTTTCTGGCTGTGTGGAAATGGCATTCCATCTACCTAAGGGGGGTAACTCATTGTGGTCTATCCTTGAGAGAGGAAAACCCTACCTATCAATCCGACTAATTTAAATACCAGGTATTCGAAGGAGGAAAAATGGGCTGGAAATCAAACGTATATGACATGACTACAATTTAAGAGTGAAATGAGACACATTTGGTATGGCTAAAAAATTCAAAGGAGAGAAAATAGGAGAGGAAAACAAAACTGACGTATCTGACATATCTAAATATGCAGGTATTCAACGAGAGAAAACAGGAGGGGAATTATACTGGTGTATCTAACATCAAAAGAGAATCTTGGGAAGTGATATTCTGCCTAAGGGGAACTATTGAATTTGAACTTGTCTGTCTCGAAAGCAAAATGGAAATACCAAACTGTCATATCTGACATGGCTGAATTTTCAAGGGGGTTGACCTGGAAATGACACTCGACACAGCTCGATGTGGCGTATCGCTCGCAGGCTGAGATATGAGAATAACACCAAACTGACAACGGGGTGTCCACGGCGCGTGGCGAGTGGCGAGTTTCTAAAAGTCGCCACGCGCCGCGAGCTTGGCCCAAATAGAACACCGTATGAAAGCGACATTATATATATATATTACGATTGAGCAAATGTTGCAGCTCAGCTCTGACTTACAAAACATGTCTAACTTATTTTTGTTTCTATTTTGAAGAATGCTACCTTTCGACAGTGTGACTCTCTTCCGCTGGGAATTAGCCAACTCTCATCTGATCAAGCCATGGTGGGATGTGTTGAATGATTATTTGGGGTTGGCTATCCTGTTTAGCTCGGCGGTTACTGGTGCGACACAACTCATACTTGGGCGCGCGGTCTGCGTTCCTGTAGTGAATTGCAATGTTCTGAGCGCTGATAATATGTCAGTGTCGAATTCGATCTGGAACGCTTGTAACAATACTGGGGTGCACCATGACACTAGCAAGCCTGTTGTAACGTCACTTGCTGAAGAGCATGATTACATTTACGTGGATAAAATCTGTGACTTGAACTCGTTCCACTGGTTTGTGTCGTACTTGTCCTTCGTCTTGTTCCTGCAGGCAGTTTTACTTATGGTGTTGGACAATGTTTGGCTAAGATATCCGAAAACTGTGGAAAAGGTTGAGCTTTTCCTTGTCATGGTCAAAGATACCTGGAAGGATATTTCTGTATCGGAGCTTAATCGATTTAAAGGTTGGATGAATGAAAATTGGCAATATGTCGTAGTTACATATATACTCCAATGGGCCTTACAATTTGGCGTTTCTGTTGCCTCCTTAATAATTAATATTGTCTTTATGCAGAATCTTTCCACGTCCGTCCGGTGTGACATAGACGTGTCATTTCAAGCCGAGTACGAATATTTCAGCTGTTCACAGGAGTTGTCCTCATTTCTTCGGACGATGGTAGTCATTTCTTGTTTATTACTTGGCTTATATAGCCTATGCTGCATCCTGGCCTTGCAACTCATCTTGCGTAAATTATTCTGGAGTGGATCAATTGAGTCGGACTTGTCACTGTTTATGCTATTACTGAAAGAAGCCAGTAAGGCTCATTACTCTAGAATGCCTAATGATGTTAAACTGTACGCCGACAGAGGGAAATAGAAGCCGTTTACGGTAAAGCATACGCGACCAAGTTTTCCATGTCCAGTTTTCATGTATCCGTGTGAACGAGTGACCACAACTTTCTGCATATTTTCTCCGGTTGACCAGTTTTATAAATCAGCAGTGCGAGTAACAACTTTTATTTGGCCGCACATATCGTTTTTACTCGATTATAGAATGATATCGCTGCCTTTCGCAGCCGGGAACTACTTTTTAAGCGGAGTGTTACAATGCTAATCTGGGTCATTCTGATAAAATGAATCATGGCATTTGTCTGCTTCTTGTGCTTATTGTTGTTACACAGCCAGAAAAAGGGTGATGGCCCATCACCTTTTTATGGTGATGATGCCTGTTCATCACCCTTTCAAGGTGATGAAAAAGGGTGATGGCCAATGTCATCACCTATTTAGGGTGATGATCATCACCCTTTTAGGGTGATAACCTAAAGATTTGCACTCACTGCTGATCATCATTTTAAGGTGATAGCCATCACCCTTTTAAGGTGATGATGGAAAAGGGTGATGGCTCTAACTCACCACCTTTTTGGGGTGATGCTGTCATCACCATTTTAGGGTGATAAGTATCACTTTTTTTTCTGGCAGTGCATATCTACTTGTGATTTGTGAAGTATATTAATGCCCCTGGATCCTATGCGTACAAATAATTACAATGATACATTTAAAATGTAGCCTACTGTATTAATATTTGTGTTGAGGAAGATATGTACAACACATATTACAAACGAAGACGTACTAACAGACATCTGCATGCGATTTTACCTTGTAACATCTATAAGCCTCATATTAAATTAGAGTTGAATGTTTTCAAAATAATGAATGTCTGCTTATTTCCCGGGTCATATCCAAACATGCAGCATGATCAACACAAAAACAACAGTCATGCATGGATATCTCAACAGATTTCATAACTTCTTCGTGCATATATAACTAGGGGTTAATAGACGTTAAATGACTAAGTACAGCTAGTCACAATATGGTCATAACGTGTGTATACCAAGGAAAAGTTTTTCTCCACATGGCTTAGAGCGAACGTTCTTAGTATCGGTGTGATGGATAAGAATGTCCTGGTGATTAGCGTTCCTTTTCCTATCCTTTTCTACTGCAACCAAGGACGGACACTTGTCCCCAATGTGGAGAAAACTGTCCTATAGCTGGGTTAGAAGATGGGGACCGGACACTCTCAGTCACAGGACACAGTCAGGAAAAAAAAACTCATAAGAATATTGCATTTTTTCTAAAGCTTAATATTTGGTTCTGACCTATGACTATAAATCTTTCCTTGATATAATTTTCAAGGAAGAAGGTCGGCAACAATTTAAAATTTAATACATGGTTGACGATTTTAGTATTGTAAATATATCGTTTAGTAAATAATATCAGTGATGATATTATTTTGTCAAATTATCCTTTCAGCTGTCAATTTAATATCATTTTCTGAATCCATAACCATTTCTCTGCGCTCTAAGAATAATTTAAGCTATACATCCACAACTCAATTTTTGGGAATTCCACCTTGGAATTCAGGGACAATTTCCTGAATTTCAGCGACTTCACCGTTGAAGTCATAGAAAATGTCATGAATTTCAGGTTAAATCCCAGAAAATTGAGTTGTGGATGTATGGCCTAAATTTCAGGAGAAATCTCTGAATTATTCTAAAAGTGTGGTTAAGTCCATCATTTCCTCACGATTTTACAAAGTTTTTAATGCTTTCGTTTTCGTTCTGACGATACGCGCAAAAATTGATGTGAATAAAAATGAATTTATGACTAGTATCCCGTGCAGAATTTTGTATTGTATTTCTCTGAGTTTGGTAGAAATTATAGTATTGAAAAAAATATATAAAGCATTGTTCCCATTTCAGTTCCATTCTACTCATGTTTAGAATGCTTTCCCATTTTCCCATGGAATTTGACAAAACAAAACATTCATGGTTGAGAAGATCACAGATCTCTTACATCCCTTCCTTCCACCTACAAGAACCTGGAGAGTGGCGTAGATTTTATATGCTCGATCGTGTAACATATAGGCACAATTATATATCCAATTTAAAATAAATTAACCCTTCCTTTACAGTTATGTGAAGCATATTTTAGAAAATCGTGGTTGATACCCTAGAGGCGCTAATTCTTTGTTTTAATTTTTTTTTTACACTTTTAGATTGATATTTCCTATACCATGGCAACTGGAAAATGTAACATTGGTAACTCAAAGACTGTGAAATAGATATATAGTGTTGCCATATGACTATGCGAGGAGCGAAAGTGAAATGTGGGAAGCCTGAATCAGGAAAATATACTATTTGTTTTTGTGTTTTTTTCATAAGCACAACTTCCCATTGTTGCCAAATGGCTAAGCAAACAAATTCCATTGACCGACCAAATGGCAACATTGGAAATTTAAAAAATCGAAATGATCACCTATGATAGTTGTTTTGGAATTTATACACCATAGTAGTCCGTTCACATTCAACTATCATAATAAAGTACAATACTTCTCACAGGAATATGCATTGTGGGAGTATTTACGTTGGAAACTTGCCTCGGATGTCAATTGAAATTGGACTTCAGATGGTGACCATGAGGCAATTTTCAGGTTGTATCTCAGGTACGCTTTTATTGTACCTGTTCATGTGGCAACTTGGATGATATGACCACACAACCCCTATAGCACCGGCATAATGCTCTGACAACTCGTATATTGGTAATTGGTGAGCTGTTACGCTGTGACAACTCGTACACTGGGAATTGGTGAGCTGTATCGTCGTCAGATGAAAATGACGGCATTTAAGACATACATGTATAGCGCTTAAACGTGTTCAACGCGCCTAATCGTGCAATGATCGTATAGTCATGAAACCGACCTAATATAGAGCAGGAATACGGACTTGAAGCCAGACATTTATTGAATTGCATTGTCCACCCCAAATTCAAGTTTTTCGACTGTATTTGTGAAAATCTACTAAACCTCAAGAACAGTTCACGGATATCGGATATAGTCTGTTCTAAAACCATGCTTTGATTCATCATTTCATTTTCGGAGCTAATGCTTGCAAAAGGACGTAAAAGTGTTGAAATGGCCATGATCAAATGTTTCCGAAATCGGCCAATTTCAACCCATACAAAGTAATGAAAATGTAGATATGGGGATGCGGATCTTCCCCAGTCTGTGGTGTTTTCCTGGCACTGGTAGAAAATGAATATCCATCGAGTAGGGAGTGTTGTCGACTTGCTGTCCTTGTGTGAGCGTGCGTGTGGCAGGATTTAAGTTCAGTTTACGGAAGTCCCCGAAGGACGCATTAGCTATGACGTGTCAGTCACGATGTTAGCCGAACTTGCTAGACAAGACGCTGGTCGCCATTGTTGTCGGCATGTAGTCGAAAGTGTTGTACACATTCCACAGAATTTGGCTGTGTTGGCATTACTGACCACAGCTTGCCAGTGATGCTGGTTGGACAAAGCACCTGTAAAATTATACATGGTATATGAGAACACCATCATCAGAGAAGGGTAGCGACAAATAGCCCCCACATTCTGTATGACCGATAGATTTGAGTGTCCATGTAGTAGCTAAATAATCTATAGCCCTCACGAGTTAGCCAAGTTGACATGGCTTCGTTCGTTCCTACTACGTACACTCCGGGATCAAACGGCTCCATGGGTCATTCGGCTCCATCCGGCAATAAAACAATCCCTCACAGCTCTCTGTCCAGTTGTTCTATCGAGTTCAGCAAAGAGTTTGATTGCCATAAAGAGCTCATCCGTCTGCAATCAGTCTTCAAACATCAACGACCGGTTGAACTTCCGCCATTATTTTCGTACGGCCAGTCACGTGATCGCACGATACGTTGTTGATCACGTGACACGTATAAATATAATGGCGGCGAATTCAACCGACCGTTGATGTTTGAAGACTGATTGCAGATGGATGAGCTCTTCACGGCAATCAAACTCTTTGCCGAATTCGATAAAACAAATGGTTGTTTTATTGCCGGATGGGGCCGAACGACCCATGGAGCCGTGTGATCCCGGAGTGTACATGTAAGTTCATTGAGAGGCATCATGGCGTAGTAGGAACGAACGAAGCCATGTCAACTTGGCTACTCACGAGTATGAGGGCTATACGACGGCCCCAGTCACCCCCAGCGAGGGTTTTAGATAATTTTATAACGAATCACCCACCTCTGAAACTGCCGTACATCTAATCTCTATCCCCTCCTGCGCACTATTGTGAAATAGTAACGCATATATCGCCTTCTGAATCGACAACTTCCACTTTCTACGCGCCATGTTCAATCTGCTCACGGCCACACAAAACCGTGACGTCACCAATAATTATGACCCCTGTAAGAAATTACCCCACGGGGTATTGGAACAAACACATGTTTACATGTACATAACGCGGGAATGCTTAACCATGGATACGCAGTCGAACTCCGCTTGCCGATACTGTCATAATCCTTTTGAGTTGCAATGTAAAGGATACATAGCAATATAAACCTGTCTCTTCAGGAAATAGCAGGCTACATTTTCACAAATGTTTTTATGTGGTGGTGTTGTAGTGACACCCCCGGGTGTATGTATGAAATATACTCGTTAGACCGCTTTCGGTTGTCATGTGTAAACTGGCCTTGTTCTACCTATATATGGAAAGTAGACTCGTCCACTCTTGCACTAAGCGCCTGCACACTATTCGGCCAGTGTTGTGGGCACGAAGGAAATACGAATTAGATTCACTGAGCTTACCAGAAGAAGACGTGTTTTCCTAGTTGGCTTGTTCTCAAGACTTTGAGGCGTATTATTCAGGGTAAGAATCTGCTTACTCAAACTTGAGGAGTATTCCTAAAATAAGGTTTGCGAATCCTCTTCAATTGGCGTCAGAAGTGAGCGAAATGAATCTACGTTTTGTGACTTTTCGAGGCGCCATTTTGTGTTTGAAAAAGTTCGGGAAAATTTAGCCGGTTGTGTCAGGCTAAATCAGTACGGATTTTTGTACATTCATATAAAGTTCCGTGGTGAATTTATGTCTGTTAGACCAGATGATAAATTAAGCCGTGTTGTCCGCTGATTTTGGTTGAAACAACTCTCCAAATTCTTGTTTTATTTTCGGTAGAAGTCATGTAAACAAATTGGCTTCTTGAATTTAGTTCAAGCCGGGCTGGTCCCATTCACGGGACTCAGCGGGGAGCGTGCTTTCATTTGTATCTCCCTATATTTGTCCTTTTGTTGTATATTTTCTTGCCGTTTATTGTGAAGTTTAAACGTGGTATAAATAATTGTTCTAACCTAAATTGTGTTCTGAAATAATTTGTCGTGTACATGTACAACCAAACGTTTGGACCAATCCATGTTCGTTTAAACAAACATTGACTTGTAACACATGTTGTTGTTGTTTCGGGACATGATTTTTGCGGAAATTTTCTGAAATATTCCTCGCGGGTTGTACCTTTGGCGTTCACTATTGAGATATTTATATAGTATAAAATATACTGAACCCTGTATAGATGGTTTGATTATTTGGGAGTTCTAAATTTGTTTTATTTGAACTATACTAGATCTGTGAATTATTCTGCCTGAACTTTGTATCGATAAGCAGGCAAGGAGAATTGAAAAAAAAAAAAAAAAATTATTATTATTACGTCATTTATTATTATTTTGTTTTATTTTTTTTGTATTTCCTTTCGCTTGGACAGTTGTTTCCGCTAACATCCGCTATATATATACGGTACCATATAGAGTCAACAAGGATGAATTAACCCTTCACCTGTTCCAACATTAACGGTTGATTGTTTTGGTGCATGGTGAGGAGTTTGTTCATTTCCATTTTCTTTGCATGCTGAATCCATTGTTCAGGATGCTACTCGATTGATAATTGGCCATCTATTGATACATACAATTGTTTCAATCATCTGAAATTTGAATTTACATTTCCATCCTGACAATATTGAAATTCAAATTTATTTTTTTTGGTATTTCTCACACTGTTATCTATTGGTGTACTATTCATGTAGTACACCTAATTAGTAGAGATAACAATACAAGTCAAACACATTTTGGATAATATTTTACTTGTCTTTCACGGTTTGCTAAATTTCCGGTAGGCTCAGTCGTGGCCTATGATGATTTAACATCTGACAGGATATTAGTCCTTGTTGATGTTGTGCCATTGTTTGGTTTTCTGAGGCCAATATCTATATCAAAACATATTCAGGATCTTGTACATTTGGGAAATATCTAACTTGTAAATTTTTATCTGGGTCGGGTATATACACACACACAAACAAGAAAAAAAAAAAAAAAATATTTTTTAGTTTTTTTTTGTATTGGGTGTAGCCTATACACGCACATACACACAAGTTATTTTATTTGACCAATCAGTTTGGATAATCTGATATATACTTCGATATTGTTGAAATTTCTGCAGTATTGTGTATGAGATTGTGCATGTTTGTGCGATTGAGTGTTGACACAAAAACAGTATCGGTTAAAGGTGGCCGATTTAAAAAAAAAGTGAGTGCTGTCAACTAGTAGTTTGTTGTCTTGACTTGTTAGGAACTAACCTAGTCATGTTTGATGAATGTCATTGAGCCTAACCCATATATCACCTTATTTGTGTTTTTCATTTGTTTGTTTTGCATGCTAATAATTTACAACAATATGGCATGCAACTTCACACCCATTGATTTCAGTAGGGCTTCCTTAGAAGAGTTAATGCAAATCAGAGGTGTTGGGGAGGGAAGGGCTAGGGGGTTGAAGAAACTTCAGTGTGATGGTCGTAGGATACCAATTAGGGAAATCGTAGATGTTTCCACCCTCCCTGCCGAGCTTTTCTTGGATATGCATAAGAATGGTAAGGCCACTGGGATTATTTTTTCAGATTTAAATAGTGAAGATGTGGAGCAAGTGGTGAATACACAGTTAAGGGGGTTTGTTGAAGCCTCTCAAATGAGGGAAGAAGTTGTAGATCAAAGATTTAGTAGCCTACAACGTGACATGGAGTTATTACAGCAAACTATGACAGCTTTTCAAGGCAATTTTGCAGGGTTTGGATCTCAAATGCAAAGCATGCATGAAATGATAAGCAGGCTTAGTGCCCCTTTACCTTATGTTCCGTCCCTTCCTTTAGAGCGACATATAGAAACTGGTGGTGATTCTCTCGAAAAACCCTTATCTTCAGTTAATGGTAGTGGGCCCCAATCGCAGGATCAAGACTATGACTATTGGGCGGACCATGGTACCGATAGTGAATGCAAATCTGCCAAGCCAATTATCAGGAATATTCCTGATCAGAGTAAATGGATACAGGGAATGATTGGTAATCTTCCGGTTAGTGGGGTTTATGAAGGAAATCCAGATATCCATAGAAGTAAATCTCCATTTCCGTCTATTAATAGGGAACCATGTGGGTTAAGAGATGGTTTTGGTAAGAACCATTCCAAGCACTTTTTTGCAGGCAATCCAGAACAACGACCTGCAGCAGAGGTGGACCAAATAGGTAATGTGGGTACTGGTCACAGTGAGGGGTCACTACCACATGGCAGTAATGATTCCTCTGGTGTTGTTCATCCTCGTACTAATGCCCAGGCATTAGTTCGGGAGCACGACAGGGTTAATGAACAACCAAGCGCATTCCATAATGTTGCTGACCTTGTCACTGCACTTGGACTTGTGATGCGTAACCAATCTGGGCAGACTGCTGTTGAACCGGAAGTTCCCGACACCACGCAGTTTGCCCAACAATCATTCAACACTTCTAAAGTCGACCGTGTCCGTGCACGAGTGGACAACAACTCTCGGTCTTTCTATAGGCGAGACCATGAGCCTTTGCCCGATTTTGAGAATTCCACTGAGGGCCGTTACCATAGTAAGGGTTATCAGTGGGCTTCTGGCGGGGAAAGGGATTCACTAGAAAACCATCGTGGAAGTCGACATAGGACCAGCTATGGACATGGCAGGGATCGTTATGCAAGACGAGACCGTCACTTGGATAGTGATTCTGAAGACTCTGATCGGGCCATGGAAGAACATTCCGGGCGAGCTCCCACACGACGACGTCGTAGTCCAGCTACACGACGACATCGTAGTCCAGCTCCTCCCAAAATGGAAACTTTTTGGGGTGAACCTGGAAAGTGGAATTCGTTTTGGTTTCAATTCCAGGCAATGACCAAACGTTATGAATGGACAAGAAAGACTTGTCTTGAAAAACTTACTGAGTGTCTGCGTGGCAAAGCTGTCGATTTCGTTCGCAGTCGTTCACTTGCAGTTACGTCAGACTACAAACGTCTGGTTTCTGAGCTGGAGACCAGATATGGGCAGCGTGAACCACCAGCATCCATCCGACGGAGGCTTCAGTGTGAGGAACGTGGCAACGATGAACTCTTGGAGGATTTTGCTGATAGGTGCTTACAATTAGCACGCGACGGGTATACTGATTCTGACGATAGGGTTGTACACAGTATTGCAGTGGAACATTTCCTGCGTGGTTGTCGTGAGCGTCCGGCTGCCCTGTTGGCAATGGAAAAGAATCCTCAAACTGTACAAGCAGCTCTTGAGTATGTGACCGCTTCTACTCACAATCAAAAAGCCCTGGGGGGAAAGGCTGCTCTTACTCGTCAGGTGTCTTTCACAGTGGGTGCTGATTCGTCACCAGTGCGTCAGGATTCTTCGGCAACTCCAGCAGAAGATTTAAAAGATGTCCTCTCGGCATTAATATCTGTCACCAGCAAACTCACTCAAGCCTCTCAGGCCCTGGTGTCTCGTGCTGGGTCATCGATCCCATCTGCCACATCAGCTTCGGCAGACATGACCTGCTTTAACTGTGGTGGTAGGGGCCATTGAAGTACTAATTGTCCTAGCACGTCTGGTTCTATCTTAGGGGTGCCTGGGACAAGGTTTCGGGGCAGAAGTCCATCCCCATCTTCGCAGACGAGGTCAAACAGCCCCAGTCGGT